>QUSF01000003.1:50960029-51077170 GCA_003676055.1 Chloebia gouldiae | reverse complement strand
CTTACTGGTTATATGGCTCTTACTTAGCACAGAAGTAGTCACCTCCTTTGATCTTCCCTTTATTGTTTAAGTCAATTTTTGTGGCTTCTGATGTATGTTCTTTGTTTGCTGCTTTGTTTTCTGGTTGGCATAAAACCCAAATACTGTAAATTGGAACTCATAATATTAAAGACACACTTCTAACAGTTACTTAGATTCTTCTAGGCTTGGGACTTGCATCCTACCTCGGTTATTATTATCTTAACAATCATGTTCCTCAGCTAAGGGAAAAAAAGACCTTTTATTACCTGCCTTTTAAATATCTCTTTCAAGCTCTGCATTTGGTTGACATCAGATAAGCAGAGTAGTGGGGAACAAAAACTTCAGATTAATTAAATACCTGAGCAAACAGGAGTTTGGAGCAATTAATTATAATAAAAAGAAACTCTAGTTTTATGCACTCCACTATATATAACATTTATATATATATATATATATATATATATAACATGCACTCCACTATATATAACATTTATATACATATAAATAAGATACAAAGAAATAATGCCTTTTTTAAAAGCATCCTGTGTTCTCCTCCTAAAATATATGAGTTAAAGTTATATAACACTTGATTTGTTATACAGTATTGTTTGTACAATACTGTTTTCAAACTAGCTTAACATATCAATTACAGTATTTTCTGTTTTGATCTGAAGCACTAAGCATTTTTTTATGTTAATATCTCCCAACAGTTTTCTTGAACAGTAGGTGATCAACTGGAAAAATGACAATAACTTCAGAATATCTCACATGATGATAGTAATGGACTGGTTTAATTTACCAGCAAAATTATATCTAATTTTGTTGCAACAGAATTATTTAATCAACTTCTTTTTTCCTGGAAAGTATAGAAGATACTTGCTTTGATACTCAAGTGGTATTATCTACACAAACATCTTATGCTGTGCATAGAATAGTATGGTTTTGAAGACATTTAGTGTCCCATAGTAGTTCTGGAAAAAGAGTCCTTTTGCAGGACTGGAGTTTATTAAATAAATTTTCCATTTGTAGGAAATACATACTGTATGATGTAGTAGCATTTTAATCAGAAGAGTCAAAAAAATGAAATTTTGAAGGTTTTGTATTGTACTTAAATTGAGCTAAGGTTGGAGCTAGTCTTACAAAGCAGCTACAAGCTGAAGACAATAGCTTTTATTAAAGTATTTTTATTTCATTTTATTAGATGTCACCCCTCTCTACATTTTAATAGTTTGATTGCCTGTCATTTTAATTATCTCCTTAAATAGCATTAAATAGAATATAAGGTCTTATACAAAGCAAATTTTCAGAATAGCGCTTATGGCTTGACACGACCGGTTGTGCAACCTGCTTCAAATAAACTCATATACAGTGAAGTGTTGTAATTGATGGTATTGTGCAGGCTTTGACATGGTTAAGAACATAAAAAATACTTTTTCAGTTACATTGCTCTACTGCTTACATTTGCATGTTTAGGAAAAATGCTCTTCCATCATTACTGTCAGTGACACTTTATTGCTATCACATCCTAGCCTTAAGTAATATTATGCAACAGGTGTCACTGCTGAGGTAGACAAGAAATTCTTAACACAAAGCTGAAGAGACAAATATAACTTCCAATGTTTGAAGATATGAATTTACCCACTATCTTGGTGTGAAAGACAGGTGTTGGCCAAGGGAGGTAGGAATCTCCCTTGGAATGGAAAATATGACCCTTTTTCCTCTGAATTATTATAACTTTGAAATTAAGGGGCTTTCAGGCAAAGATACGGGAAAAGGAATAACAGTTCTTTACTGGTATGTATAAGGATAACAAGGTGAAATCCAACCACAATGGCAGCACAACAAACAGAAGCAGAAGCCCAGTGACAGCCTTCACTTGGCCGCAGGCACTTTGCATTTGGTGCAGTTACGGTCACAGCCGCAGGGACGCTGGGGGCTCCCGGCCGGGCGGGGCAGGTGTGATGATTCCCCCGCTGCAGGGGAGCTGTGGTGCGAGCTCAGCATCCCTCCAAGGAGCTCCAGAGAGAGAGAAGGGGCTTTCCTTTGCAAACTGACGGGGGAAGCCATCTCAGTGCCTCTTGGGAACCTGAATGGACTACAGCGGGAAACCTCAGGAGCAGCAAGCTGGAATGGCAGAGGTGCAGACATCCAGTTTGGCAAACAAAGTGTAGCAGAAAACTCTGGGCCCTGACAGAAGCTTCTAGGTGGCTGGTTGTTGGGTTACAGTGTAGCAAGAAGCCCTGAAGCAGCAGCAGAGAATAGCAGGGTTGAGCTGGGAATTGCTCCCCTGGGTATCTCACCAATGGTGGCTGATCTCAGGCTCGAGCTGTGCAGAGTGGGCAGTTGCTGATGGGCAGTGGGATGCTCACAGGTCCCAGTGCAGCAGCACTGGCTCTGGTCTCCCAAGCAGCAGAGAAGCAAGTCAGTAAGCTCCAGTCACAGTGCTGAAAGAAAAGAATATAAAAAATGGGCAAAAATCCACACGGCAAGAAGTATTTCTCGTCAGAGAGATCCCACTGTGTGGCTGTAGAGAGGACTCACCTCACTGGAAGGAAGTAACAGCCCCTCTCCCCCCCACCAGTTGTCATAGAAAATCCCAGGCTGGCTCTTGCCTATTGCAAAACTTCCAGAGCCAGGAAGTTTTGGGGGATGGACAGCGACCATCCCAGACACAAAACAAAAACAAAACCAAAAATGAGTGTGGGTTAAAAATCTATCCCTAAGACACCCTGGTGAACTATTTGGTGTCTGTGTTTATGAAAATTTGTGTAAGATTTTAAGTGGAAAAATCTGTCCTTTGTATTTTCCTTTTTACATTTCCATCTTAGTCTCTCAGCTTCTCTAGAAACTTGTATAGCAAAGTTCATTGGAAGCAGCATATTTAAAAACTAGTGTTGTATTTTTGCTCACAATTGCATATGTAGTATTCACATACCATTTGCTTCTTACATTAAATTCTTACAGAGCATCAAATGCACATCAATGACTAAATAACTGTGAAATGTAGTATTTTCAAAACGCTGCTTTTTTTTTTATGATGATTGTTTCTGAAAGAAATCACCTCTTTTGTGTAAACACTCATTGTCGCTGTTGAGGCGGTCACGACACAAAGTATAGACAGTAAGCAGTTTCAGATGGCAACTCTTTATTCTCGAAGATGGCTGACCTTTTATACACTTTCTAATTGTTTATCCTTCTTCTACCTTAACTATTGGCCACAATAATTCAACATAACACCATTGGTGAAAAGTAACAGTGACTTCAGCTAACTTTCTAAAAATACTTTGTCTAGCTGCAAAGTTCTCTCCTTATCTTTCTTCAGTTCCTCTCTTCTCTTGGTCTCCTTGGTGACAGCCTTGGAGAAAGCTGCTTATCAGGTTCTTCTTGCTTCTCAGCTTCTTAGCTTTTTTAGCTAACAGGCCCGCTGTTAGCCCCCTCCACAACTCATAGCCTTGATATACCTTCCTGGCTTTAGTTTCTTTTTGCTTTACTGCAACTAGGAGAGAAATTTTATGGTTGGAAAATAAAATTAATAACTAAATGCTAATGATGGAAAAGTAGATGGCAGTAGTTAAGTACTGAACCACTGGAAAGGAGTTGAAGATACTGATACAAAGTATCTTCATCTTCATAACTTACTCTTCATCTTCTCCATATATATCTTCCACCTAGCATTCTTGAATCCCAGTTCTGTGGTGTAGGCATGGTTAGGAGTTCTCTATTTTAGGTGGGTTTGTTACGAAGGCTAATGTTAATGAGGCAGAGTATAAATCAGGAAAAATCTCCGTGTGCCAGAGTTTCTGTTGATGAAAGTTCCTTTGACTGCCCAGGACATCTAGCAACACTCAACAGCATCGATACAGTTTACCAGGGTTGTCTGCACATGTTGCTATACAGAATTCCTTTGACTTAATTTAAAATGCTGTGTTTGAAACCACAGTCACAGTTCCTTTTCTAAAGGGCCATGAAGGTCAGTGCAAGATTATGCCGGAATAAACCACTTATGAGAGCTGTAGTGAATCTCTGCCTGCAGTAGACTGAGGGTGTGGCGGGAGATGGTCTCATCTGGATGTCCTTTACAATGGTAAGCAGGTGCCACTCTTAAGTAGCATTCCTCCAAGGATGAGTACATTTTGCAGTCCTGGGAAAGGTTAAGTACTCTGAGCTGACAGACCAGCACTAATGAAACAACGATGTATAAATAAACCATAACACTTACATGGCAGATGAAAGATGGATGGAGTACTTAAAAGAAGGCTCTAGGGAACTCAATGTGGCGTGTAAGGTCAGAAAATATATATTGATTATGTACATTGTATTTGGCAAAAGAAGTGAAACTCCTCAAGGACCATTAGAAATCAAATGATATTTTAGCATAATGTTGCAATGCTGTTATTTAATGGTTCCTATGTCCACTAATAGTCTGGTATTAAATTTATGAATTTTTGAGTCTTGTACATTTTGAAATAACAATTCCCTTACATGGTGGACAAATACCTCATTCATTTTTCAGTCCAGAGTTGCATCTGCATGTGATGCATCAATACCAGATGGCAAAAAGTGACTTCTGAAAAATCTCAATTATCCAAAACCCTATCAGAGTTTTCTCTTCATCATCTCCAGCTCCATAGGCAGGTCTGTATATGATCCCTGATGAATAAACAGGGATGTAACAACATCCACAGAGTTGTTATGAAAACAATGGCAGTGGAAAGGTTCATGGTATTTTTACGCCACCAGTCTTCCACTTATAGCACACAGTGCTTGAAGAAGTGGCAGTCCTAGTTTATTATCAGTGTAGTAAGTTAGGAAACACACTTGCATTTTGTTAACAAGTCAATTTCCACAAGAGAAATATCTTGAAACTTATTTTGTTGCTGTTTGATATAAGAGGCAAATCACAATGAAATGAAATAAAAAAATAATAAAATAAAATAAAATAAAATAAAATAAAATAAAATAAAATAAAATAAAATAAAATAAAGCCTTTCATGTGACATTCTGGACATCAAGATAATATAATTATGTACAGGGATACTCTTCTTAATTTTTACATTCACTTTCATCTTTAAAAATTAATTGTAATTAGATTTTCCATGCTTTTTCTTAAAAGAAACTACAATCATAACATTTAAAGGTTGAATATAGTATTTGTAATAATTCAAAGTAGAAAAAATATTATCAAAAGTCAGTAATTTTTAACACAATTGCTAGCAGAAAATTACTGTCAATTCTGATTGAAACAAGGAAAAATTTCAGTATTTCAGACTGTTACATTAATAAAATCAATCTGTTTCTGTAGCACCAGGTGATCGGTATGGAGTTATCAATGTTAGGAAAGCTATGCTGCAGCTGGAGACAGACTCTTTGATCACAGAGCCAGTGCTTTGAATATAGCCACACCCCTACCAGCGTGAGCCAGGTCTTATGTCCAAATAGCAGTACAGCCAACCATCTCTGCTAAAATATTTCTGTGAATTTACACATTCAAACCCACCAAAAATATGGTTTTACAATCACATCAGTTCTCAGGGAAAAAGAACATCTGAAAAATATATGTATATTTTACAAATAAGGACAGATTGTTTCCTCTGCCACGTCTCCAGACTGATGGTGTAAGAAGTTGTCAGGGAACTATTCTTGATGATCTGAGGGAAGGAACCTGATTTTTAAGAACCCAGACAGCCCCTTGAAGTCAGGGTCAGGTCTGCAACCTTGAAAATCGGAGAATTTATGCAATTAAATACAGACTTGTATACATGCATTTTTGTATATTTTGGCCCAAGTTATAAATCTTTATTCTCTTAATCTCCTTGCTATTCATTACAAATATTAAACATATCACATGCTAATAAACCCCTCAGGAATACTTCTTTCTCTACAAGAGTTAAAAACCTGATTCTTTACTGTAATACAGTTTGCTATTAGAATGAAAGTACCTTATTTTGCTCTCATTACTTTTCAATATATTTGATGAAAACATAGGAGATTTATATAGACTTATTTAGCAGCTGTCTCATATTTACTTAGACCTTAAGGTATAAATAAAATTTAGTAATATTTCTAAAAATGAGTATGTGTTGATGATTAGACAGTGGCAAAGGTGTTTCTGCTGTCAGGAAAGGTTTCCATTGTTTAATACTTTTTCAATTGTCTAATGTCTCTTCTGTGCATTAATTATACTATGGCTGATTTAGCACTAAGGACTTTTTAATTTTGTAGGAGGAGGTGCTGGGGGAAACAAAACATTAATATGACAATTATTCTCAGTATCAAGATCATATCTTATTTTGGTTATGAATTTGAAAGATGATTTAGGAAATTGAATTACTAAAAGCTGTAATTGCCTGTTCATACTGGCCCCAGAAACAGTTTACTGAGTAGACTCCCAGGGTGGAAGAAGGTGAGTCTGTGAAGAACAGACTTTCATAGGGTGCCTGAGAGGAGGTCACTGAGGTGGGTATATTCTGTTCCAGTATTATAAACCACTAAAATAATCCTGGAAACTTACCCACTTTCACCAACTTTATGCTCCTTTCTGAACTGAGGTCTAATTTTAGCCTAATGTGTAGGTTTCATAATTTCAGATTTTTGATATATCAGTTAATGCATGACAAATAGCATCTCCATTGGGATACTTATAGAGAGCTTTGCAGAGAAGAACCTCAGTGGAAGGACTTATCTAGAACAGTAGTAAGAATAGATTGCTAGTGCAGGAAATTAATGAGTGTGGTCTCATGCAGGAGTTGTGAAAAAGCTGATATATGAGGGCTCACACCATTTTAAAACATCTGGTAGTGATGTCAGTCATACAAAATGTGTACAGGACAAGAATCAAATGTGCAGGAAAACGGAAAGAGGAGAAATTCTGGAAAGGTAATACAGTGTCAAATTTTAGAGTTAAATAAAAAATGATCTGGCAAACTCTCTGCTTCCCCAAATGTATACAAAACCTATACTTATCTCTATACCAACACAAGCTGAGTAAGAATAAAAAAGGTCACTTGAAATTCTTGGCTAAGAAGAAGGATCTTGACATAGTAGCCATTACTGAAGAAAATTGGAATGACAAAAATCAATAGGAAAGTGTAATATCTGCTGTAAACTGAACAGGATGGATAGATTAGGTCATAGAGCTGGGGGAGCTATATTAGGGCTATACTGTTGAGCCTTCTAATCAAGAAACGGATATTGAGTCCAAATCGTTGAAGGAGGTAAAAGATTCCTCTAAGCCAAATGAAGTAGTAATAATGGGTGAATTCTACTGCCTTCAGCTGGTCAAAGGTCACACTGGGATAGAGTGTAAGGGAAGCAATTTCTTATCACTCTTAATCAGTGATTGCCTTTTGAAACATTTAGTTCTACAGTATGCAAATGGAAGTTCTTAAGTGACATAGCAGAATGCAGATAAGAAGCTCTTAACTCTTGTATCAGAATGTACCTTTTTGGATTACAGTCATGGCTACTGTAAAACCTAAATTCAATATTGAAGAGCCAATAGCTAGTTTTTAGAACCACTGTTAGGCTGCAGGATATAAAAACTCTTTAGACAAAAGATGAAAAAGTAAGGAAATTAAATTCTGATAACCAAGAGGGAATCTAGGTGAGGCGTTCTGTAGTTGGACAAGAGATGCAGCAGAAAAGTGTGAAGTATTTTAAAAATGTAACATGTATCAGGATAAAGATGTGTTCATCAGGCCTCAAAATGCCATTCCCAGGGATGTCAATAAAGAGTAATATTGTCTATAGCATATAGTAGGAAATAGCTATAAAGCTGTGACATAAGGACTTTGTCAAAGCCATCACCTCACATGCACAAATACCCAAAAAGTTTGGTGAAGGAAACAGTCTGTTTCCTTCTTCTAAACCTAGACACTGGCCTAGAAGAAAGCAGCAGTAGCCAATAGGGACATTCCAGTGAACTGTAATTTTCCTGTGTGTATTCATGTAGTATCACAGACATGGTGCTAGGGACCTAAGAGACTATAACATACAGTGTTCATTGTGTCATAATAAGGGAATGGGAGAAAAGAGGTAAATCAGAAACAACAAAGCCAGATTTTATTAATACAAAAATTTGTTAAGAAAGCTACTTTTCTTTAAATTATGTCCTGTCTCATGACATGGTAAACAACTTCAAATATAGAAATAGATAAAGTGGAGATAGATGTGATTCAATAATACAATACTTAGATGTAGCAGAGAGCTAATACCTTCTCTAGGTGACCCCTGCATATTAGAAACTGTGTTTGGAAAGAAGAATATTAAAGTTATATGTGATGAAGGACAAACTTTGCAACAGAACTTGAATATATTGGGATTTCTGCTTAGGAAAAAAAGTGGCGAGGAAACATGCTGACATGCAAACCATTCTGTTGTGCAACAACATTCTAGGAATACAAGACCAAGCAGAACCAGGTGTCAGATGGAGATATATTTAATATCCTTTCCAAATTTCAAATGACTTGATGTATTTTTATTTTGAAAGGGGTACTTTCAGTATGTGGGATGCAATTCCAATATGGTATTTTCTTCACAACATGTGCTGTTACTTTTTCAGGGGGTGATTATGACCATTGCTCTATGTTCAGCATGTACAGGGAAACCTATTATTACTTTTTTGTGGTTTGGAGGCACGAGTGGTAATTTCATTTACCAACAGCCAGCTATCTTGTGGCTACAAAAATATGGAGAAAATGGTTACATCATTTCCTTTGTGGCCCTTAAAACCCTTTTCACTAAACTCTAGATGAATCTGTGAAATAGTAGTACCTGTACAAATGCATATTTTGAGTGCATAGCTCCACATTAAATAGGACTTTTAAAATTTGAATCAGGGAAGGAGGGAGGTGGAGGCTACAAGGTTTGATATGTTTCTGATTCCAGTATCTCCTTTGATAGGGATTTGCAAGCTTACCTTAGGTAGAATTGAAATAGGTAGAATTGAATAGGACTTGAAACTCTGCTGGCAGTTTTAAGAAAAACCGTGTTGTCATGGGTGGTTAGTTACATGCGTCATCAGAGTTGAAGTGTTGTTTTTGTTTGAAATAAAATAAAATGGTGTCACAGAATCAATCAATTAGGTTGAAAAAGACTTCTGAGATCATAAGTCCAAAGACCATCATGTCAACTATATCAGGTTCAGGCTTTCCTTAAACAACTCCAGGGTGGCTCCACTGTCTCCCTGGGCAGCCCATGTCAACACCTTGTCACCCTTTCTTTGAAGAAATACATCCTAATGTCCAGCCTAAATCTCCCCTGGAGCAGCTTGAGACTGCCCTCATCTCCTGTCACTGGCTGCCTGGGAGAAGGGGCCAATCCTCACCTGACTGCAGCCTCTCTTCAGGTAATTATAGGTCTTATCTCCAAGAGTGACAATCCCAGCTCCTTCAGCTGCTCCTCACAGGGCCTATGCTCCAGATCCTTTATTGGCCTTGCTGCCCTTCTCTAGACTCGTTCCAGTACCTCAATGTCCTTCCTGAACTGAGGGGCCCAGAACTGGATGCAGAACTCAAGTTGTGACCTCACCAGTGCTGAGTACAGGGGAAGAATAATTCCCCTAGTCCTGCTGGCCATACTGTTCCTGGTACATATCAAAAGGTTTTTACTGAAAGTCTGAAGACTGTGCTTCTGATTTCTTTGCAGTGACCTCACTATAAAACACCTCCCAAACATTATTTGATTCAGAAAATCTCATGTGGTAATAGACTATATAGTATTTCTACCCTGCAAAATAAGCCATATGGAAAAAAAAAAATTGATCAATTGATTGCCATCATCTTTTACGTAGTTCTCTTGGTTATCAGTTTCTTATTATGAGCTCAGGTGAATACAGACGCAGTAGAGGGCTCTACCACATCAGAAATGTCATGACCATTTCAGCTATACAAGACAATGGAGGAGAAGGCCATTAAGTTGTGTCTCTTACCTTTTCCTCTGGTTTTCCATGTCCTTGATGGTAAAGGATGTGGACGTTGCATTCTCCCAAAGCTGGAATGCAGTAATCCTTCTTGTGTTTTAAGAATGCACATGAGAAGTTGGTGAAGTTTTTTTTTTTTAATTTATTTTTGGGATTCCTAATAGTGCAATGCATGGAATGGGAAATTACACAATTATTTTAAAAAGTAGTGGATGTAGGGAAAAACATCCACAGTTCTTGACCAGTCATTTCTTGGTGATTGTTTTTTTCAAAAGAAAAGTTGGAACTGAGTATATCAATATAGTCTTAATTACTGTAGAAAATAAGATAATAAAAATCTCAATGTTTTTGAGTAAAAAATATATCTGAGAGAGAAATTCAACACTGTACTAATAATGAAAATAATAAGTAAGCTTGACTGCATCTTACGCAAGCCTTTAAAAAGGAGTAGTGGTGATACTCAAAGATACTTCAGGGGTTTTGTAGTTCATTCAGTAAAGAAAAGGGATCTGGAATTTGAGTGTAACAAAAAAAAGTATTTTAAAAGAAATTTAGGTTTGTCTTATGAGAAGAAAAAATTAGAGACTCAGAACAGAGAAAAACATTATTTTTGTGGAGCCCTGAGTAGCTGCTAGACAATTTGCATGCTTTTCTTTAACCAGCTGGGGCCACTTTTAGTTACTTGCTTTAACTTGCCATCTAAAGAGCTGCTTATTCACCTGAGCATGCTGTGGATTTCACGTTCAAATGAGTGCAGTTTTTTTTGCATTCAGGTTGCAAATAATCAAATGCATAAAGCAAGCTCTTGTAAGTAAGTTGTGGAGAAAGGAGGCCAAACTGTTTGATTAAGGGCATGACTGGAAAGATTCTAAATATGAATTTTAAAAAGCAATTATATTTTCTAATTCTATCATTTGGAAAAAAAATTCTGGATGTCTCACTTGAATGTTTACCAAATCTGCCTTTAACCTTCTGAAATAGAAACAGAAACTAATGATTTGGTATACCGCCAAGCAATTAGACCAGTGAAGAGACATTGTTCCACCAGCATCTATTATTGGAAATATCTTGATTTCTAAATGTCAGCTAAATAAGTTCACCCCACAAGCTAAGAGAAAGCTGACCTGACCTTGTGACACCACCTGTTCAGGAATGGGAATTTTTTAAGCACACTATTCTACACAGATAAAGGGTTCACAAAATTTGACCTGGAAAGAATGGTTAAAGGAATTAGTTTTGTTTAGTCTAGAAAAGCACAGACTGAGGGAGGATGTGATTACAATATTCCAGTACATAAAAGAATGTTATAAAGAAGATAGTGATTGGTTTTCTGTGTTCATTTGGGGAAAAGACAAGAATAAGATGTTTAATAGGCAGATTATGTATCAGGAGAAAAATTTTTAGTAATAAAAATGCAGAACAAGGTGCAGATTACATAAGAAAATTCTCATCTTATTAACATGAATTTTAAAGATTAATTAGACCAGACCAAGACTTGTCATTAATAGCCAAGGTTGCTAGTGTTGCTCATGGTACGAGGTCAATAGGTAGATGATCACTTAAAATGTTTTCCCCGTGTTTCATTTTCTATAGCTGATACATTTGGTAAGATATTCTAGACTTGTTACATTGGATATGAAAATAATTGCCTAGGGGGTGGCTATTGATTTTTTTTTTAATAATTCTGATTATATGATTAAGGTAACAATATTACAAAGATGGAAGAATAATCGGTAAAGAAATTATAAATATTGTTTAGTGGCTTTTGGTGCAGAATTATATAAACAAGAGCAGTGATTTTGCTATTATAAATATATTTTTCTCTGTTACTTGACAATTTTGGTATCACACATTGTTTCCTGGCTGAGATTAATAACAAGGATCTGAAAATTGTGATGAATAATCATACCATATAGATATACACAGGGCCTGAAGCATGGCATACCCACTCAAAAGAACAGAAAAAAAACATCAAAATTATTTAGTCTTTCCAAAATGTTTGTAGAAGCTATTAAGCCATCATTTCACAGTAGGATCAAGCTCAAAAATAACAGTGCAAAAACAAACAAGAGAACATAGTTTATCTATAGGCCTTTAGTATATATTGCAGGTTAATATGAAAGGGTAAGAAGGTTTTAATAGCCATTCTGTGTTGGTACCAGTTGTCTGTTGGTGGTTGAAAGTGTAACATGCTTGCAGCTCAACTTCTTATGTTTGATGATGACTTTAAGAGTTTAATGATATGTTAGACATGTGCAGTCTTAGTGAAGCATTTATTTAGCTGCACAAATAAAATGTAGTATCAAACATAAAAGCTTTTTCTTTTTTTACGCATTAAGCAGACTTCTTGTGTTGTAGCTCCTTGTATTTTCAGAGAGTCTGTGAAAGAACATGATAATGTTTATCTCTTTTTTTCTTCTTGAATTTAGGAACAGATTGTATTTTACATTACATACATGTTTTGTCTTGTTTTGTTTTGTTTTCCTAGGTACTGCACAATGGACTTGTGATGGAGATTAATCATCCAACAGCTGGGAAGATAGCTGTTCCAGGTTAGATGTTTAATTCTTTTTGCTGAATTAAATGCTATATGACATCCTGAGTGTTTCCGGAACTCAGCTGAGGACATGATGCATCTGCACATTTCACTCAAATGAATAAAATTTTAAGCAGGATGACATTTGTCAGAATAACAATAGTCATTCCAGTAGCAGAAAAATGGGTTAAAACATGCGTCAGAATAGCTTCTGGTTTTCATTGGTCAGTTGTCATAAGATGAATATCAGTTTGATAATATTTGCAAACTTCCACTGCTAGAAATGTTATTGCTAAATAATCTATATGAATATGTGAATCTGTTTTTGATTTAGTTTGATTTTGCAAGTTACCCAGGCTTCTTTTAGGAACATTTCTGTTTAAATGAAAAAAAAAAAAAAAAAAAAAGAAGATAAAAGAGGAGGGAAATTTGTACTGAAGATTTAATGAAACTCTGCCATAATGACGTCTTAAATAACTTTTTGTACTTCCAAAGCATACAGAATTATATACAAAAGTAATAAACTAATCTCTCTTCTTTACAGCTCTAAATGGACCAGGAATGGGTGTGGCTTTCCTTCCATTAGACTTAGTTATGTAATGGAGTTAGGTACAACCAGAGCCATAATGAATATTTTGCAATTGGCTTGGTTTTGATAATTGATCCTTATCTGATAATCTGTTAGCTATTGGGTCAAATTTTCTGCTTCTCCCTGCTTTTCTTTCTCCCAGGCCACATTGAGAATTGTTTCCTCCTTCATTCAAAGTAGTATGTCATGTCTAGTTTTATAAGAACTTCTCCTGACATTGTGATTTTCTGTGCCAGTTCCACCCCCTGACACTCCATCTAGTTGTCATCAATTTCAGTTGACTTGAGCACACATAGTGTTAAGAACAATTTGACCCATAAAATTTATTTTAATTTTCACATCCTGGAATCACACTGGGATGCAGAAAGAATTACATGAAAGAAACCAATCCTGTATTAGGTCATGTTTTCTTCATGTATAGAGGGGGTATTTGTGTGTGTGGATGTGTATGCTCCACATTTGCTCTTTATCACAGTTTGCATTCCACATTTGGTCTCACTAGATTTGAATGTTTGGTTGACTGTATTAAATAATGCTTCTCTAGTTGCACATATCTGGAAATAGCAATCCTTTTTAAAAAAAATTTCTTACAGAAAAGTAATCCTGGTTTATTTACCCAAAATGAAAAGACAAATAAAAGGTTTTTGAGTTAATTCTTTTTTAAGAAGTAGAAATAAAAGCCTTACAGATGGCAGAGGAAGTGTGTAAGGTTTTCATGTTGCATACAATTTATAATCTATCTTAGAGAAAGCAAATACTCCTTTTGGGGATAGTTTAAACTGCAAGAAGAGGAAAGAGATGAAAGGAATGTTCTAATGTCTGTCAGCAGCGATAGAATGTATTGGCAAGAGAGTGAGTTTTTACATAGGTAAGCCATAGTACTTCCCAAATCCTTAGTAATTTTTTTATTTTATTAAACTAGTGACACTGCACTAAACTAAAATAAATCATCTTAGTCTCTAATGGTTTGCCATTTAGATGGACTTCTATGAAGAGTTTCTTGTATTGAAACAGATGGCTGAAATGATTATTGGATATTTGAGCAGGAAAAGTAGAATTCCTTCCTTTCCTGGCATGGGAGGATAAGGAGGGGAGACACAGGGGAGGAAAGAAGGAAGAACACTTATTCAGTGTGAGCAGAATGGACCTATTGATATCACTGGAAAGACAGTGCATTACACTGTCCCAAAACTAAAGTGAATTTGGCCACTGTTGATGATAGGTAATAGAAGTACCCTGGATTTGTCCTGCTTAATGATATATCTGAAGAGTAGAGTGAAGAGTGTGCAAAAAAAAATCTAGAGTCGATAACTTCTTCTCAATGACAGTTAAGAAATAGAAGGGTTTTTAAAAATTTTTTTACATGGTTGTGTTTTAATATCTTGCATTTGGTAGAGAACAAGTTTACTAAGCTCTCAGTTTCTGTCTCAGGATTGCTTATTAAGGAAAATTAAATTGTTAATGTGAATGCTGAAACTGAATAGGCTGAAAATGTTTTTCTTTTAAGAGACTGGGGAGACTAATCCCAAAATAAAAAAAAAAAAAGTTGCTGTTATTTCTTAACAATATAAGCTAGATTTTAATGTGCCCTTTAGTAATTGAATTGGACATCACACTTGAGGCTCTTAACAGAGGTCTGACTTTTGCTGCCAAATAAAGTTGTGAGTGCAGTGACAGGCACTAATTAAGTGGGCCATGCTGGCAGATTCCAGCTCTAAGTATCACAGGTGGTTTCTGTGTCTAGCATATTGATTTGCTGTAGTCCTTCTCCAGGCATGTCCCCAGTTTGAGAGTTGATTCAAATCTGTGTATGAATCCTCCTTTGGAGATCTTGCAGCTTGAAATTGAGAGATTTTGCCATTGGCATTAGTGTAGGCTACATTTTTAATGTTGGACTTGGTAATTAATACTCCTCCTTTGCTTAAATATCATTTGATATGGTTATTGAATTTGGTTCTTTCATCACTTTTCTCCCTTGTTTTTGTGATTCCCAGTCTAAGATATACTGTGTGATGATAAGTGCATTATAGGGTGGTGGGAGAAGTTGTATTACAAATAACATTTTTCTAGTAATTTTTCTTTTCACAATATATCTTTATGTTAGGAAAGAAAGAGACCTTTCATTTTGATATCTCCTGTTTCAAATATTCATGAAAAATGTCTATGCACAAATACATTGCATTGCTGTTACTAGTATCAAGATATCTCTGATTCAAGAACGAACGTGAAAAAGAGAGTTCATTGTGTCGTAGAGTGACTCTGTAAAAGATGGTGATAACATTCTGAAGAAAAATGTGGTTCTGTGGTAGTTCAGTGGTTTCATTAGGGTAATATTTCATCTATAGAATTCCATACTTTCATGTCACGATGTTTTTCTAGAACTGACGTATACATACACTTGTATCTTATGTAGAATGTGCAACACTATGAGAGAGCCTTGCTTGAGTCATTCTTGCCAGAACCGGTTCATCTGATTGCAGGGCTGAACTGATAAGTCTTTTCTATTTCTGTACCTGAAGTCAACTTAATCATTTTTAGCTCAGGGTAGTGCTCCAAAGATCATCAGGAGCTGGAGTGCCTCAGCTGGAATGTAGAGCCAAGGGAAATGGCAGTCTCAGGGGCACCTGTCAGAAGCACTTCAGTACCTACAGGAAGATTATCAATGTGAAGAGCTGGGTTCTTCATAGCAGCGCATGGTGGGAGAATGATGGACAAGAGAGATTCCTGTATACCATGAAATGTTTTTTTATCGTGACAACAGCCAAGTGGTGGAGCAGGCTGTCGAGAGAGGTCTGTGTACTCTGTTCTTAGACGTTTTCAAGGAACAGCTAGGTAAAGCCAGGGCCAACCTCACCTGACACAGGACATGACTCTGACCTGATCCAAGTAAGAGTGGAGTCCTCCTGAAGCCCTTTCCAACTTGTATTATGTTCTTCTTCTGTGATTAACGTTAGTATCTCTTCCTCAGCTCTATTGTGCTTGGCCCTTTCCACAGAGATCTGAAGGAAAAATGACACACTTTATTCAAATGAGAAATATAGAGCACAGAAAGTACTCTCAGGGACAAAAAAAAATAATGTTTTATAGAGTGCCAGATTGCAGATGATACTGGATGGCACAGAGACACTACAGGTAGGTGAAGGGACAAAATTTTGAGAAGTTTTAGCATCTGGGTTAGTCTTCAATTACTTTGCCAATGAGTAATGGATTTTACAAAGAGTAGTAGTGTGTCTATTTCTGGAAGCCACTGAGTATTCTGAGTGCCAATATGGAGCACAATGGGTGCTCCCAACCCATACTGATTACACAGAAAAAAACTAATGGATGCAATACATTCTTTCCCAAACCTTTTCAATTACAGTAATGTTACATGGTTTAGGAAACTCAGATAATAATACTTCCAGCTTCTACATTATTTAGTCTCTAATGTTGGCTTTTAAAGGCTGCTGGTTGTTTTTTAAAGTCAAAACAGTGTTTGTAATATTATTTTTTTAATAAGAAAACCATTTTGTAGTCAGCTGTCCCTAACAAACTAACCTTTTTAGAATTTATTAACTAGCAGGAACCTTTGTGAACTAAATTTCTTTTCTGACCCTTTCTAAGCCCTAGCAAACTGGGGATTTGATATAAGCTTAGACTTTGGAATCATCTCTGATCAAACAGGAAGCAATATAACTATTGAAATTGTGTAAATCACCTCTTCCAGACAAAACAAATATTCTTACTTTTGATAATGTTTATGTTGTATGTTCTTCTCATCCCCATTTCCTGAGTTGGTACACACAATGCCTTTCCTTTTGCCCATGATGTGCATCAAGGATGATTTTATTGCTCAGAAAGGCCAATTTCATACCTGGCTTCATACTTTCCTTTTGTGCTCTTGAGATAAAGTTTTTGGTGGACTATTCCAAGCTCAGTTAGGAAAAATAGTGCCGGGTTCCTCCTTGACATAGATTTCTTGGACTGAATTCAGGTAACTTATGTTAATTAATCAACCCACTCAGGAGAAATGTCCCTTTTTCCGGTCTTCTCCTGTCACTGTGCATTACAAATATACTACTGAAACAGGAAAGAATTTTTTTTCAGAGGTAGGCTTTTCCTATTGTGTGTGATTCATTAAATGGTGTCATGGTTCCATGGAGACTAATTGCTATCAATCTCTTAGAAGAATGGTTTTAAAGAATAAGACAAAGAGGCAGAAATCTAATATGACTTCCCTATTGTGCCACAGATTTCTTCCTCAACCTTGGACAAATCACTCTGTGTCTTACTAAACTAATTGTTTGCAGTTTTTTGGAAAACTACTTTGATTCCTCAGGGAAGGAATTTCTTGGGTAAAGTCTGTTTGTTATTTTAAATATTTATTTATATTTGTTATGTATGTATTTGTACCTATTTTTTTCATCTATGTGGAAGACTTGTTATATAGGTGTGTCTATGTATTTGATCAGAGCATTTCAATACAGGGAGCTAATATGTTAGTGTTGGTGGCTGTTAGTGATACATGTAAGTGTAGTAGAGGAAGCTTCAGTAGGTTTATAAAGCAGAGAAAAGTGACTTCCACATGGAGGAAGTTCACAGGAAATTAAGGAAGTCTGTACTCCAATCTATTATTTCCTGCAGCTAGGAGATCCTTCAATATAACAACAACGGCATAAAAAATCTTAACAATTTTTTCAACATTCTTTGTTTGAAATTCTGATCCTGTCTGCTTCTCATCAGGTGTTTTCTCATATGTGCGTGTGCATGCATGTGCATAACCAATGTTGATTGAAAAAATTTAATTTCACTATTTATGGTACATTGGAGACAAACAGCTTCACCAGCATTACTGTTACCACATTTGTGTTTTTTAATCATCAGGGCTGATTATTTATGTCTTTTACATTCATAGAGCTGATTTCAATTTTGAGGAGTCCATGATCATTACAGGAACTTACACAAATAATGTATGACAGCTCACCTAGCTATCCTAAAAATACTCTAAAAAATTAATAAATATATAAATCGTATATTCATACTGATTACAAAAGCAGAAAAGAGATGGTGGGAATGGCAAGGAATATGTTATTGACTTCAGCATTATGTAGAAAGGCTAGTGCATCTTTTTGAATTATACTTTAATTTGGAATCTTTTAAGAATAATTTTAAAGTAAAACATTAATAAAAACCCTTATAATATTTTTGCTCCTCTGTCATATGTTTCCACAGTTTCTCTCTACTACATATTTTAAAACTTGTTATACCTTCTGGAATGGTCTTAGTTCCACAGTTAGTACTTTTACAGTTGTTTTTAGGAAGAAAAGGCAACTATTTCTTACCTAGTACTCAACTTCACTAGTTGGAGGGAATTAAGAAATAGTGGAAGACTTTTCCATGAATCTCAAAGTAACGGAGTAACAGTACTGACTGTGTCACTCAAGCAATGGCTCTCCAGAACTGCTGTTGACCAGTTCTGTCTTAGAGCCAGACTCTTCTCTCAACAGACCCTAGGTTTCTTTCTTTGTTGGTCTCTAGGATCTGGTAATCAAAGCTGTTTTTCTTTCATTGTGTATTTTTTTCCAGTTGCTGGCACTGCTATATAGGGAGGAAAAATAAATTTTTTTTTCAGGGCACAAGTGGGGATATCTTCCTGCTCTGTACATAATAAATCAAGTAAAGCTGTGGATGAGGTATTAAATGTTGATCGGTAGTTATACTTCTAGTTATTGGATAATATTTTGTTTATATTTTCCTCCATGTGTCCTAAACTATACTAGGATTTTCTTTAAACTGGACATAATTCTGATGGAGCATTAACTCAAGAGTAATTCATTGCTATCACATGGTGGGGGAAGGGAGGGGCAGAAAGGTGAAGTATTGACTGAATAGGTAAATAAATTAATGAGTTTTCCACCAATGTCATTGTCCTAAAATTCAACTTTGGCTAAAATGATGTGGTATTTTCTCTTGTTTGAATGTGTTTCCCACTTATTTCTTTATAAATAACAATAAACTTAAAAAGTAGTTTCTTAAACCTCACTCTGCAACAATCACAGCCAGGTACTCACACAGTTCAAGGTGTATGATTACAAAGATATGTTTGCATGCCTTGGGTGTGTTGTAAAACAGCCAAATTACTTCAACACCCATAAATCTTTCATATATCTTTATGATCTTTAATAATTATTGGATAAAAAAAGGAATCTACTGTCAGTTAAAAAAAGAATTGGTTTCATTAAATGTAAGAATATGTTTTAAACATTTAGAAAATTTTACTTAATCCCTAGGATACTGAGTAGACTAATCTTCATTTTTGCTTCCTTCATATCATCTTGACCAAAGCCCTGCCTTTTCATCAACAGTAAGAGTGATTGGACTTACCCCGTGTTCTGTGAATTTAGACTGAACAATTTTGTGGTCAGCACTGGGCATTAGGTCATGTGCTTTGTCTTTTTATCACATTGACCATAGAATGTTATCAATTTACTTCTTTCACATATGTTTGACTATAATTTGTGTTTTTTAGAAGTCCTCAAGAGATGGAAAATTTGGCAAATATCTGCATCTGTCTTTAAAGGCCTGATTAATTTAATTCTAAAAAAACCTGTACCTTCAGTTTAATACAGAAACGATATTTTTTTGTGTGTCTTTCATGGGGTTTAAATACTTTTTGTACTGTGAAAGTATTTACATGACCAAAATTTTATTTAGATAACTTTTTGACAGACTATGTAGGGTATATTTCCCAGATCTTTTCAGGCCCTTTGTGTAAGTACTCTGCAGTTATAGTTTTGTAACTCTGTCTTTTTTATTGCAGTCTGTGTACTATACAGATACAGAAAAACCTGCAGTTGTATAGAGTACATCACAAACTTCCTGACTGACTCTGGGCAAGTCTCTTAGCCCATGAAAATATGTTTCTCACATCTTCATGCAAAAAATTGAGATAATAGAACTCACAATTAACTATTTTTTTCCAAATTATAATATTTATATTTTGTGACATTTGATGGTATTTTTCCTTGTAGTTTACGAAAAGAATTATTGGATAGAAATAAGGGGCAAAATAAGGCTTATACAGTTAGCTTAGTTGTTTGGTTGATTAAGAGCCGACCACCAGAAGATATGGTATACCTGTTGGACATTAGTTAATTTATCTGTAACTCCTGAAGTAGGGAATATATAAGTCCTTTTAGTCAATGTGAACTTGAAATGATTTTTGTTCCTCTTCCTTATACTTACCACTCTTGCTAGTAAAGTCGAACCCAGAAATTAATGCCATATTACATCAAAATCAAAAACTAAAATGGTGATTTTGACCTGAGTCTTGAATATTCTAAACGATGCTTTAATAATTTGGGCTATCAAAAATACGGCATTGCTGCCACCTCTTTTGCCATCTGCCATTTTGCTAAGTATTCCGGAGCTCATTTGTGATTCTGGGAGAGAAAGAAATTCCCAAGAATATTTCCAAATGTTTTATGACTAGACGTTCCTTTTATTTTTTTACTGGGCTTTTATTTATCTGCTCTTGGTCACCAAATTTGATTCAAATGTTGACTTTTTTTGCTGACATAAACTTCTTTTAGGCAAATAAAAATAGCAAGTCCATCCTAACATAGTGCGCAGATTTAAACCAAGACAGAAGAGATGTGAACTAGCTTAATCCAGGGTCTGTTGAAACACTAGGCATTGAGTCAAGACCTGATTAGAAAAATCTCCCTGACACAGAGTCTGTTAAGGTACAGAACAGAATAAACTAAGAAAACACAGAACCACTGTTTTGGCTTTCTGAAACTAGACTGAACAGATGAAAAAAAAAGCAGATTACCCATATAAAAAGCAAATAAACAATCTATCAAATGGAATTAATAACTTAATGAATTTCAAAATTTAATGTGTCCAATACTTTGCATTAAAGTTATTTAGAGATTGTACCTTTGGCAGGACAATAAAAAAAAATTTGATTTGTGTGTAAATGGAGAGTGTTCCTCATCGGTTTTCAACTAGATGCAGAGATGAAATGAAGCAGAAGTTTGCAGATTAGACGAAGCTTTTTAATATTCTTTGCCGGCTGTTTTTAGAGACATCACAAGGAACAGAAAATGAGGCCCATTTGTAAAAACAGGCAGTACAATTTATAAACATGTGTGGTAAACAAAGTTTTAAAGCTGATGATGCACTAATACTCAATTCCCATAATCCAATTTATACAACACACAATTTTATGCACACATCTGCTATTTCAAGCCCAGACACAGACATGCAAGCTTGTATAGACTCATAGCAATTTAATAGTATTCTAAAGAAATCACAAGATTAATGCTAAAAAATAAAGCTATATTGCTTTGATTATGAGATAGATCTCTATATGAGTGAATCTATGATGCAAACTCTGCTATAATTTGGAACATATTTGTCTTCACATTTGCTCATACCTAGGGGAACAGAAAATATAAAAAAAGTGCCACAGATCATTGTCTTGGTAGTATTTACCTTTAGTATCTTTTTAAAAGGCTGGAATAAGAACTTATGTTGCAGTTCCTGAAAGGAAAGTTTTACTTTCTGACTTCCTCACTACTCACAAATCAAGGTCCCCACTGTATAATTTAGTAGCTGTTTTATCTCAAAACTGCATGTAGAGTTTAATAGCTTACTTTTCTACTCCCCATTTTTGCTTGGATTTCCTGAGAAAAAAACATCAAAAATGGTGACCTGTCCTTTTGCTCCTTGTAGATTCAGGTACCATGCTCTAGCTTTTATTGCCTCTAAAAGTCTTGGTAGAATACATAGGTAGAGTGTAGTTTTGACATGGCTGCATAGCAATGTTGGATTTCAAGAGACCACTTTAACATACCCTTCAAGTACTTTTATAAGAATGACAATGTAGAGAAACTTACTGGAGGAAGATGATAAATTGGGGCAATAGCTCAGAATATAAAAGAAAACCCTTGGTATCTTCCAGTTAAGCCATCTACCTTCTAAGTGTTACTATTCTCACAGATTTTAAGCTTTTCAACATGTTAGCTAGTGTGGTGATACCTGGGAATCATCCTTCCAGTTGCTTTCAAGAAAGAAAACAATACTTTGTTTAGTACTTTAATATGATTTTCAGATTCCCACTGCTAGAAAGCTTACCACTCAAAGCAGCATCACCCACAGCAATATCCATGAGGCAATGTTACCATTTCCGTGAATTTGCATTTACTTTTTTACTTTTACATTTTTTTATATTTGTTTTGGTTTTAGTTTGTTGTTTTTTTTAATGTAGAAAGTTTTCACTCAGGTGCTATATTTTGAGGCACAGCATATACTTCTCATTTTCAAGTATTTTCATAGATTGGTGTTCATTTCTCCAAGTGTACACAGATGTGAATCAAAATGTTTCATTGATTGTATTTAGAAGCTATAAGTCTAAAGTCTTGTCTTACTCTATAAATTTAATCTTGTACTGGGTACTAGTTACAATGAAATATAGTAATATACTTCAATAACATAATTATCCATTACATTTGTATATCACATGTGAATATATTATAAACTCTTTTACACTTGACAACCCAAGGAAGTTGTTTGGTGTTAAGCTGTAAAGCGAGACGAATTAAGTCATTACAGTGCATATAATTTATAAGCAGAGGTGATTCAGAAAATTCAGAAATCTGAATATTTTTTGTTTAGTGTATAAACATTTTTTTAACAAAATATTGTATAAAGAAAATTATTGTAATTGAAAACAAAGTTAATCCTTGGTATCATACTGAATTTCTACTTGCTCACCTTTGAACAGTATTTATGGGTAATTTTACTTACCTTTGATAACAAAGAAAAATTAATTTGAAAGCCAGGCAAAAAATATTTATTTATCTATAAACCAGATTTCAAATATTAGGTACATTCAGAGAACATATACAATTTGTTGTGAATACATTTTTGATGCTAAATGACTTAGTAAATTGTGGATAATTTTTAAACTCAGGATGAATGAATTAAACAAATGCAGTCTTATTCGCAGTAAGACATGTCCTCAGTAAAAGTGCTCTGCTCTTTTTTTAAGACTATATTTAGAGCTTTGTAATATAATTTTTTCCAAATATACTCTAAGTAATCATCCGAAATGTACTGTAAAATAGGGAGTCTAATGTATGCAAAACAAAATGAAAGATTCCAATCCATGGTAGTAACTGATAATTATGCAGAAATATTAAAAGGATCCATTTGTAGAGGCTCTTTAAAAAGCCAAGATATAAGATTGAAAGCTCAATCATAATTTAGGAAATGTCTTCTTCTAGTGCTTAATGTCTTTACCAGAAGAGTTTTTAGTAGTTCAAGAATTAGTTTTATATTTGAATAATGTAACCATTACATTATCCTAACTTGTAAAAAAGAAAGAAGTCCTTCTCCTAGTAACCAGCTCATTTGAACCCCACTTTGGAGAGGAAGGACTATGTTTTGGTTTGCTCATCCTACTGGGATAATAGCTAATTTCTACTTAATTGAAGCTTTTAGCTACTTAACTAAGACTATCTACCCAAAGACACCAATTCAGGCAGGAATGTGATTGTATTTAATTCCAGAGTTACTTCTGGATGCAAATGTCATTGGTGTACAACTCAACATTTGAAAGATTTATGGGTTCAAAGGGTTACAGTGAACAGGGCAATATTTCTCTGGTGACCAGCTACCAGTGGTGTTCCTCAGGGCTCAGTTCTAAGGTTCGAGGTTTTGCTCAATATTTTTGCCAATGATATGAAGGCTGCAACTGATGCAGCTGAGTAAGTTTGGTGGTTCTACCTAACTAGGATGTGCTGCAGACTCTACTGTGAGACAAAAGGTCTTGCAGAGGGATCTGGAGAGATTGGAACATTGGGAAATCACCAATGACATAAAAAAACCCCCATGACTGGCCAGATGCCAAATTCTGCACTTGGAATGGAGTAGATACAAATCTGAACTGGGAGAGGAGTGGCTGGAGAGCAGCCTTGCAGAAAGGGGTTTGGGAGTGCTGGTTGCCAGGAAGCTCAATGGGATCAGCAGTGTGTGTGCCCTGGCAGCCAAGGCAGCAAACCTCATCCTAGGGCGTATCAAACACAGCATCACCAGCCAGCCAAGAGAGGTGATTATCCCACTGAATTCAGCACTGGTGCAGCCTCATCTCGAGTACTGTGTGCAGTTCTGGGCCCCACCATTTAAAAATGATGTGAAGGTCCTTGAACATGTCCTGAGAAGGTCCCCAAAGCAGGGAAAGGGGCTGGCAGGAGTGTGCTCTGGGGAGCACTGAGGGCACTGGGCTTGTCTGGTTTGGAGAGGAGGAGGCTGAGAGTTGACTACACTGCTCCCTACAGCTTCCTGAGGAGGAGAAATAGACAGGGAGGTGCTGAACTCTTCTCAGTCTCGCAGTGCCGAGACACGTGGGAAAGGGCTGAAATCTGCATCCATCAGGGGAAGTTCAAATGTACCATCAGGAAACTTTTCTTTATCCAGAAGGTGGTCAACCCCTGAAAAATGCTTCCTGGAGAAATGGTAAGTGCTCCATGCCTGTCAGGGTTGAAGAGGCATTTGGGCACTTGCCCTTGGAGACATGCTTTAACTTTTATCAGCTCTCAAGTGTCAGACAGTGGCACTAGATGATAACTGTAGGTCCCTTCCAACTGGACTATATTCAATTCTAGTTTTATTCCATTCCATTCCATTCCATTCCATTCCATTCCATTCCATTCCATTCCATTCCATTCCATTCCATTCCATTCCATTCCATTCCATTCCATTCTTCTTCCTGAACCAGGATGTGCTTATCAAATGAATAATTACCAACCCCTGGGGGTCTCTCTTAAGGCCTGCCCTGGGAGTCTAGAAAGTTTCATTTAGTATATGAGAGGCATGGGGGCCACCTCTGTGGAACATGACCAGCAGTACCTGGCCAAAATGGCCCAAAGGAGCTCTGATAACAGGCTGTGCTCAGTGCTACAGACAAAGATAAAATAAATCCCAGGCACACTTTCTAGTCCACCTTGGGCAAAAAGAAAATCCATTCTCCCCCAGCTTGCAGGGCATGAGAGGCCATCTTCACAGTGCATGAGCAACAGGCAGCAGCTGAGACAAAAGGGACTGAAGGAGCCCTGACCAGTGCCAATGTGCTCTAGGGGAAGAGTCCTTCCTGACCCCAGTGCTCGTGATTGGCTATTTCTTGAGCATGTGAGCAAAACCTGTCACCTCCCTGCCCCACAGACTGTTCACATCTTCGAGACGATTCCCAAACCCTAATCTGCCCTTCTTGGAGCCATCTCAGGGGTTTCCAAGAGTAGCCAAATGCCCCTGGTCTGATCTACTTGGGGACAAAACTCCCTTCCATGTCTGACAGGGCACCTGTGTGGGTGCTTCAAAGCACTGGGACTCCTGGCAACGTTTCTGCATTCCATTTCATATGACTGCTGTCCCAGGTTCCCCAGGGCATGAGGATGGCTAGCTCAGCAGTGGTCCTCAAGAAGGTGTCCCCTTGGTCTTGCCACTGCTATTGAGCTGAAAAGGGCTGACCGCCTCAGGCACCTCCAGGGGTTGGTGGGTCATCTAATCTCCTGAGGGGCTTGTCATCTGATGAAGATGACTGTCACAACTGGGAATATAGCCCACTGCTGCTCTTGCCATCACATCCTCTTGTCCCACTAAAATTAGCTGCACAGCTCCTATTGTTAAACACAACCACTGGCCATGCTTATAAATGATGTAAAACACCCTTCAGTCACAGGATAAAACTTTCAGAGTCAGTTTCTCCCTTTAATCTTTCTAAGAGTTATTTGCCTACCTTGTATTGCAGGAAGATATTCAGGTCTTAGCTATAACCCTGTCAAATCTTTTTTGCCTGTAGTAATGAAAGACTAAGGAAGGTATTGTTCTTGTCATATTGTACCTTGGTGCCAAAATTAGTATGCAATTTCAGACTATCTAAATAAGGGCATTTACATATTATATAAATATGTTTTGTTGTGGTGATGCCAGAGATCAAAGGTAGGAGTTTGGTTCCCTGGGCATGCAGAGATGTAAAGAGCATGCATAATTTCCCACCAATTCACCAATGAACATTTGCCACTACAATGTTTATGGTGAGGTTGCCTTCTTGGAAAAGAGTCCCTAATGGTTTTGTGTTCTTTACCATATTTTTTCTTTACTTCAATTAACTCCTTTCTTCCTTCCCCTTAATAATTTATTCCTTTCTTGAAAGTGATGATAGACCTCCAAGCATTTGTATTGCTCTTTCCAGTTGTCATTTTCTTCTGTAGGCCATAAGTCAGGGGGCTTAGTTTTTGTCTGCATTCACTCCAGAGGGAAGTTATCTTTCTTGAACCTGAAAAATGAGAAATATTCGTAGTGGTACAGGTGAGCTCTCATCAGGGCTTTGCACAATGTCTGCCTTTCTTATGGAAATATCTTGCCTGAGACGCAAGAATGTATTTGCTTGTATCTCATTCACAGCTTACAGTCATCCTATGATGTAGTCATGCCTCCAGGAATATTTCCCTACTCTGATAGTTCTACAGTGGAGCAGAAATTTGTGACACTCCACCTCACATGGTGGTACCCATTTCTGGTCTGCAGTTCCTCATGCAAGGAGTATTTGTTGATGTAGGGGATGTCTCTTCTGTCAAAAGATCTGACTTCCTTGTTTCCTACATTTGATGACAGCAAAGCATGAAGGATGAAGCCTGAGAAATGCTTTAATGAGGCTTCTATGCCTCAGGACCTTGCTGGAGTCAGCTCCACGCAGTCACAACCAGCAGCACAATCCAGCCCTCCACTAGACAGCTAAAGTGGTGATGCAGTTAGATTAGATGATATCTATACATCCCTTTCAACTATCCCATTTTGTTCTATTCTATTTTAAAAACCTCTTCATTTACATCTTCTTTAGACCTTCTGTCCACCTGTGTGTCTACTCAGCCCCCTCAAAACTTATCTGCTAACAAGAAAGAAAAGACCTGACCTTTTTATTTCATCAACTTAATTCTACTCTTCCCTTCCAGCCTAGCATTAGTATTATGGATATATTCCACAAGCCATATTAGATGAGCACCTGACAAGAAGACAGCCTTTGTGAAGTTTTTGTTGTATATTGGTTCTTTGATTAACACTAGGAATGTCTCCCTGAGCAGTGGAAGGATCTCTTCCAGGTTTTTTCATAGAGACAAAATGCAGTATTCTCTCTCTCAGTCATAGTGTGTCCGAGACCATCAGAGGTTAAGAAACTCGGTTAGTTTGGCAGATGTTTCTTGTTATTCTGCCAATTAAGTCAACAATAGGTATTCATAATCCTGGGGAGGCTTGGAGGTCACAAAAATTACAGGGCAGGCAGAATAGCTAATGCTCAAATAGCTGAAAAAGGAAGTGATCTTTTGGGGATTTCCTCCCACCCCTTTTATTCTGCTTGTCCTAAGGGCTGTCATCAGTCAGTGACATTGTGCATTGGCTTCACCCTTTGGTTCTGGCTGCAGTGTACAAGGTCCTGAATGGCAAAATGTCTGTTTTATTGTTCCGGGGGAGATAGTCTTCTAGTTTGTCTTACACTCAGCTTTCAGTGCTTCGTATATGAATTGAAACATTTTTCTCAGCAACTAGTTTAAAATAAATTGTTGGAATACTTCTTAAGAGAGAATGGGGAGCCACCATTGAATAAAAACAGCAGTTATTGTGAGGCAGCATGTGGTGTAGAAAAGTTATCTGTTACTTTACCAGTATAGAGAAACTCATTAGATTCTTATTTTCTGATCTTCTCAAAAGTTTATCCTTGCTGAGCAAGACATGGAGCTGTCACAGAGAAGCATGGACTTTAAGAAGAAAAATGGTAATGGAGAAGTCACCAAAGAACTAGTTTGTGTGCTTATGTCTGGGATATTAATGACAATTGAATGATCTCTGCAAGTAATGTAGTAGAGTATATTGCACTTCTCAGATGTGGAGCACACCCTGCCTGCCTTATGCAGTAAAAAACAGTGTGATACAACAGGAAGTCAAGTGGCACTAACAACAAGAATAAAACATTACTGAAAGACAAAACGGGAGCTTTAAAGAGAGAAAAGAAGCAACCATGAGGCAATGAACAGACATGAGACTTTAAGTCCACTAATAAGATGAATTTCCATATAATAATCCTTACTCAAGCATAACAGTAGTAATATATAGTGAATAAAGCATTGGCTTGGAGTGTAATGATGAGAAATGTATAATAAAACATTTCTACTATCACTTCTGGTGAAAAGAAGTGAATGAGACATAGTTGGTACAAATAATACCTAAAACATCATAGCAGCTAATAAAAGTATTTGACATACTGTGACCCTGGAAGGAATGTGACTGTGTTTTTATCTGAACCCAAGAAACATAAGGGGCAATATATGCCTTCCTCACAGTCACATTATCTGGTATCCATCTTTTGGAGATATAAAAGATCACTTAATGAGAGACAGAAACATATATGCGGCAAATGATTCCAGCATGTAGAGGATGATGCTGAAAGAAACAGATAAATTTCTTCAAATGGCAAGGGCAGCTGAACTGTCTAGCAAGAGGGTAAAAACAGTGTCATCAGTGCAGAACAAGGACAAACTAAAGGAAATTCAGAAACAGGACAGAGGCAGACTGTACAAGAATGCAAGTGTTGGGTTGCAGGGTATGTACTGAGTGAAACAATACACAAGACAGCACAAACCCTGTCTCGTTCCCAGCAAAAACATAGAAAAAGCAGAGAGCACAGCAAGATTTTCTGTCCAGTGTGTTGTAGCTTGGGAAATAAAGTCTTAATAGGTATGGAGGACATAGAGATTACAGTTAAAAGAAAGATGTCTTCTGGTTGTCTTGCATAAGTCCAGATAAATCAATTGCACAGAAGGACGCAAAGAACAATGCCTGCCTGTTTATTTTCAGAATTTCTTAATCAGTTGACTCCTGTTGGATGGTGAAGCCATCAAGAGCCTAATCCTACCAAGATGGACAACTTTAATCTGGAGAATTAGAATTCATGATGCAGGTATTTGAAGCCAAAAAGCCAATGCAGCCTGTGGAGAAAAAGTTTGACAGTCAAGAGATGTTATATACACAAGGTATTAATTTCCTGAGCATGGTAGAGGAGAGAGTGTTCTCTCTGTGTGTTCTTCTTTTCAAAAGATGTACGGTCATACTTCAAGGAATCAGACACACAAAAATGAAGTCAGAAAGAAGCCTCAATACAGTGAGATGGCTAAAATTCAGTTTTTGATAATGTAGAGTAATATCAAATAGTTGATAACTCAACAAGAATAGACATTATTATGTCTATTGAAGCTTTTAGAGAATGACTCAGTTGCTTAATCGTTCCTGAGAAAAATTTGGAGTAAACTGAAGATTTTCATTTGCCAAACACCAAAGCATATAATTGTATGTATGTATGTCAGCACTAATACACACTAGATTCTATAAGCTATCATCCAGTTAACACCTCTGACAGGCTAAGACTTTTACCACTCTGATTTGAGCCATGTGACAACACTGACCACACCTTTTGGAAGACAATGGCCTGGTGTAAATGCTTTTGACCTGCACCCAACTTCTAAGGTGTTGCAATGTAAATTGAAGCTGGGAAGGATTCCCAAACATGTAGCTTGAAGCTGATGACAGAACTATTAAAAATTAATGATGTGACAAAAGAGACAGTCAGTGTCACTATGTAATAAGCAAAATATGAAGTTGAATATAGACATGTAGAACTTGAGTAAAACTATGTTTTCTCTGTTAGTTGACATCTGGAGAGATGTCAGCAAGATCCTGGAAAAGTCAGTGTGATTAGGAAAGCACTTAAAATGAAAGCAGTCCAATGTCTGTTAGACATAGTGATTTTTTTTCTGGAATTACCCAAGGTGTTTAAAAAAACTAGGAGGTACGGCTCCTAAGACCCTATAGGGTAGCTAAAGCAAAATTATTTTGTTCTGAAGGAGCTTAGGCAAAGTGCTAATGCACACCAAGCAGCCCAGAACATTTACTAAAGACAGGAAGCAAAAAGGAAACACAGAGCCATGCTTTCTGTCAGCACAAGCCCAAAATCTGCTTGAAGGAACATGGACAGCACTGTGAGTTTGTACTCGGGCTTGTTTCTTTGTAAAACTTTAGCAGTACAATATGAAAATAAGGCACTTCCCAAGAAAATTCCATATGATACATGCACTCAAGAAGACATGCCTTCCAGAATACTAGACATGATTTTATAAGACAAAATCTGCATCTCCAGTGATGGGCTTCACACAGCCCCTGAAGACCAGGCAGTAGTAAATCAGCTTCTGTACCAACCATGGCAGTCTGAAGGGGCACTTATGACAGGGAGTTGCTCTGGAATGTACTGTACATGCAAAATATATTTTTTTAAGGAGACCTAACAGCAGTCCTAGAGGACTTAGAGGGTGCTACAATGTGCTTGAAATACATTTCAGACCACTAATATAGATCTGAATGAAATGACAACCAAGACAGTATGCCCAGATAGGAGCAAAGAAATAGCAATCTGAGATGCTCAGACTTCTGACTGACCACAAGACGTTGCACAGCTTCATGAAATATCAGTCCTGGTAAAAATACAAAGTAGAAAACAATGAAAAATAAAATAATAAAACCAATAGACAAGCTTTCTGCTGCAGCTGCTATATGACTTGTTGGAGGATATATAAGCAAAGACAGTACCAGACTTCCTGAAACTTAGGATGCCTGGCAATAGACTTCAAAATTAACTCAAAATGGGTCACATTAGCCTGGATGCTCAAAGGGCATCAGGAGAGACAATCTGGCAATAAAGAGCTTGTAAGCAAGAGCAGTACTGGTGCATAGTTCTCACTATGCATTGTTCAGCTTTCACATTCCTGCATCCCTTTCCCTTCACTCTAATCCTAATTTTTCATTCCCTTCCTAAGTTTTACCTTGACACAGATAAATCAAGTCTACCATGCAAAAAGGAAACAATAAAGAGTGCAATGAACTAGTAAAAAAATCAGTAAAAAAGCTGATTATTTGATACCATTGTGTAGATGAATAGGTCTGGTTCAGCCATCAAAAATCCACTTGCAGCCATAATCAAAACTAAATGTTGATGATAGCTGAGGGAAATCTGAAGATGGTACCCATACAAAATCAAAATCCAAATCAAAGTAAATAAGTGTTAAAAAGGGAAGTATAAAAACAAAGAAATTACTATAATCTTAAAGCCAACAGAAGCTCAAAAGCTTATTTCTTTCAAAAATTGTAATAGTTTGCTTGAAGGAAAAGTAAAATAAAATTACATATGGCCATGGCAATGGCAATATTAAGTTATACTCTTGATTTTAAGTTATACTCTTTAGTTTCAGTAGAACTATTCTGCAGGCCATTTTGAAGGTGTTCTGTGGTCAGAACTGGTGACTGTACAGCTGTAGCTGCAGAAGAATGCAGCACAGTGTGATGTAAATGCTCCTACCATTCCATTACAGTGTACCTGTAAGCAGTCTATAGTCTTACACAACACTAGAGAAAAAACAATCTTTGAAAGCACTGCAGATTTGTTTCTGCTTATCCCCAGTACCCTTTGCAACATCAGGATAAAACGCAAAAAGTGAAAAACATTCCTCCCTTTTGATGTCAAATCCTGTGCTTGAGAGAGGAAATGCAGCCTTCCAGGAAGGTGTCTGACCTGGCAGGTTTGTTCTGTTATTCCTCAGTGCTCTGAGAAAGTGTGTGGTATGTGCTTTACACAGGTTAAGTAAAGTTTTGTGTTCTGAACCTCACTCTGGAAAAGCGGAATTTCATTAGGCAGCTGCCTGGAATCAAATTAATATGGAAAAGTGAGAAAGCTTGAGAGATTTTAGAGTTTCTGAGTATATAATTACTTTCTGTTTCACACAGTTACACTTATGCAAAGAGAAACCTTTCTGAAATTTCAGGCTACATTTTAACATCCATATGTTTCTTAGAATGAAAAATTTACCATGGCTAAAATCCTTCTCCCAGACAAGAGAAACTGTCCTTGCAAACTTTGCTAGAGACTGGTTTTGTCACAGTTATCTCAGGACTGAAACTCCTTGTTGAATAAAAGCCTCGAAGTGTCATGCCTGTTAGCCCACTCTGGATTTAATAGTAGCTATGGATACCTTTGGATGTATCATGGAGAACTTTTCCTCTAGATCCGTCTGCCACTGTATGGAGGTTCAGCCCCTGAAGTGGGTCTGCACAGCACTCTCCTGCACTCAGGGTGTTTTCTTCAGCTCTCCAGACCCTTTGCTTCCTTGTCAAATGGCAGATAGTGCAACATCTCACTAGCAACACCACAGCTGTGCACTGACAAGCAGATTTGGGTTCATATCAGACCTCTTGGGAGGCTGTTGGTGTGTATTCTTTTCCTATGAAACTTCACGAGACTTGTGGGGCCTTTTATCTCCATTTGTGTTTTATATAGACTGCCTGTGTGTTCATATTGTGTTAGACATTGTATTTAGACATAAATGTTTAACTACATATATAACATATTGTTAGATGTGAAGAATTTAGCAGATGATACACAAAGTATGTGCAGATTAAATTATATTAAAATATTCTGAAAACTGGAATAAAAAATATTTGAACTAGTCAAGCAGTCTGCAAGGGAGTGTGGGAAAACTATCATTTGGGACTTGGAAGAGTAGTCTGGACAAATCAGGAGCAATCAAACTTTTTCAAAAGAGGAATAACAATTGGAAGTAATTTGCAGTGGTGGGAGAGCAGAGCATAAGTTATTTCCTAGAGCTTTTTAAAAAAACCTTATTATCTTAAATTATTTCTTTGAAAGGTTTTCTCCCTGCTTTAATGTAATGAATTCCATAGCAATGATGATTAAGTATTCAGGGACTTTTTCCAGGGATTCTTTAGAAGAGATGATGAATGATTATTGGCTTCAGTTGCTAATTGACACAATAATCCATGCCAAGGGATTCCTCTCTACTTTTGAAACTATATTCTAAAAAGAAAAGATAATTGATTTGTTAGATAACACACTGATGTTGAGATTAATTGAAGCATGATGGAGACTCATGACTCTCATTTTTATCTTAAGAAATGGTATAATTGTTCTCTTCATATTTTTGTTTCTTGTAATTTCTGATTAAAAAGATGTGCAATTTAAACATACAACCTATGGCAGTAACTTTAGGTTGGAGCTTCAGTATGCCAAAAGAAGAGGAAGCTATCAAAATAGTCCCATAGATTATTTGAACATGTTTATTTTTCTTAAAAAGGAGAAAATGCACAAACAGACCAGGTTTGCCCAGCTACCTTTTCTATAGAATCACTGATTTATGGAATAAAACAGGGCCTCAGGCCATGTAACATGGTTGTGAGCTAGTCAACCACTCATTTGTGCCAAGTAAATTTTGGAAATGATTCTCCTTTGCTGACAGTACCCTCATTACCGATTGTGTAGAGTAATTTATCAGGCATTTCTTAAAATAAACTGTTCATTTATGCTAATAGGACTTGGCAGGGAGGAAAAATTGGCAGGACTTGAAGTTCCTAGTATTTTTCTTTTTTAAAACAAAAATTGTAAAGTCCTTAGTATTTTGAGCCACCGTTATCACAGCCGTGTATATAGTTTATTAAAGTGACAACTAATTGTATAATAAATTTTCAGAATGGGAGAAAATTATTCCTATGTTAAGTTTATAAAAGCAAATAGTTTTGTAGTATTGTAAAAGCACAGTCATTAGTTTCATACTTGTACATTCCTTATTGGCTAAGCTTCTGTTATTAATGAATCACTTAGCATCTTTTCCATGACTCATCTATTCTCAGTGCAGTACCTCATCTTGAAATATCTCTTTGTTTCTTACTCCTCATGTATTTTCTGTTCGGCAGCTCCCTCCAAGGGGATGTTTTCTATCTGTTTCGTAGTGGGGCTTTGATCCTGCAAACAGCCATGCACATCAGTACCTCTTGACGTGAGTAGGTCCCATTTGAACCTATGGGACTGGTCAATAGGTACAGTTAATAACGTCTACATGTTTGTAGGACTCAACTGCAGCCACTGTACAAAGTTTAGCTGCTAACCTTTGCAGCTGAACTAACTTCTATTTAGTTCAATACATTTCACATTCAGTTGTCTTCAAAAAATAAATATATCAGTTCCTGAAAAACCCATCCTTCCTAGACCACAAGAGAACATCCAAAGCTCAAAATAAGAAGAAAGTGTGTATTGAAACATACAAATAAGGTCTGCAACATTGATAAAATGACAGCTGTAGGAAATTGTGACTCACCAAAAAACAATGCTTTAATCCAATGCTTGCTGAAGTGTAAGGGGAAGTCTTCTGTTAACTTCACTGGTGGTTAGATCTGGTCCTCATTTAATAAGACAAAACTAGATGCATCTCCAATTGTACATAAATTATGTGATAAGGGTTTTTTTGTGTGTTCAGTTTCTCAGCAAATGGCAAGATCTGTTGCATTGTCAAATAAAACTAAACAGTGATGTTGTTTTTGTTGTTGCTTTTTAATGAAAATAAATATGGCAGTAAGTGCAATTAGTGCAGAATATACTGTGCTTCTTATAACCACAAATTAAGCATGACACATTGACCCCAAATTTTCATCATGCCTCAGCCTTTAGCTGCAAATGCCAGAAACTCAGACAGTTTTTCCAAAGACAAAAAACTTATCCAACAGCACCTTAAACTGAAGGCTAAACCCCAGACTTTTTTTCTAATCAGACTTTCTGGGAAGCTTTGTGATGATACCACTTAGATTATGGCTTTAAATTTTTGCTGTCTCATGCTATTGTACTTTGTAGTTTGCAGAACTGAAGGGACCCATATCTAGTAAGATGGAAAACAAAGGTTCTCTAGCATTTTGCAAGCCTTCAGCTTTTTAGACTTGAAACTCGAATTTAAAATGTGAAGTGCATTCCATGTACACTTACTGAACCTGGCCTTTTCTGCTGCATGTCTGTTACTCACCATCATAATTAGAATGTCCCTGCAATGGATCTAAATGTTTCTGCTAATGTTTTCCACTTCTGTCTGCATTCTTTTCATATTGTTTCCTGCCATTAATGCAATAAAAATGTGAGCCACAAATACCAGATTCCTAATGGAAAAGCAAAACAAACTAAAACCACAGCCAGCACCACAGCTGAGAAATATTATTTTTCCTCATATTCCAAATTTTTACGAGGCAAACAATTATTTGAGGTTACATCTACTATATTCATTGTTAACTAAGTTACATACATTTTTCATACTTGGAAATCAGAATTACTGACACTGTAACTGTTACAGAGTGGTTTCATGCATACATTTGGCTTGTCTGATCAGAGAAAGATGCTATCTTGTTTAAATGACAGCACCATGACAGTTTAAATGACAGTACTCTTGGCTTCTCCTGCTCTTGGAAAAACACCATAATTTTTAGTTCAAGATATAATGGGACAAGCATTATTTCCTTAATGACCTCCAGCGCACAGATTATTAATAAATTTATACTTTTATTTTGCTATGAGTTCCTAAAAGGTAGAAAGCTCAGAAGAGAGGATCTAAATATCTATTGTTAATGCAAGATAGATGGTTCTTGTAATGTGGCAGCTTATTTTTACAATGCAATAAGTAGCCTCTCTGAATTTTTTTTTCTCATTACTTAAACCCTTCAAGTTTCTGGCTGTTCTTAAATACAATTAGATTAAACATTTCTGTATAATTTATTGACATGAAATTGGTGAGGAAGTTAACTTACAAATCTGAATTCTGTATAGGACAAATTAGCAGTGGTAGTGAAGTTCCTAATTTATTTATTATAACATATATGTTTGGAGAACAGATCCCCCTATATGCTGTTCTCCCAGCAGACATAAAATAAAATTAAAAAGTGGCCTTTTCCCTATGAAGTCATGTTGAGTGTAATACAGGAGGAAAAATTGATAAAGATCATGAAAAAGCATTGAAATAGTACAAGTCAGCATGGACCAAATCGTTGCAGCTCTTATTATGAATATTTTAGTTACTCACCTAAGATTAGTTTGCTGAGAAACTCCTGAGCTTCTTCTGGTAGTGAAGGTAAAAGGTACAGAAGAGAATATCTCATGGGTGATTTAATTCTTCTCCCATAAAACTATCTCTTAAGGAACAGTACGAGGTGCAAAAAGCAGGTTCTGTCTGCTAGGAGTTAAACATAGACCTTGGATTATGCAAAAAAGATGAGCATTTTCTCTGTATTTATTTCACCTTTCATTTTAATACAGGTGTTTTGATATCTCTTGCCATATTTTTGAGACTACTGCTGCCCAAATCAGTAGTGTAAACTCAGTCTGTAAACTCTTTGGATTAAGGGTAGTTTTCTTCCAGTTGTCTGTTCACTTCTTGGTCCAGCTCGAGCCTCTGTCTAGTTTAAAAAAACAACAGAAATAACTCAAAATAAGTATGTACCCTCAAGATGCCTTCAAATGTTCCATTTTTTAATGTGAAAGTGATGGAAAATGGCAGGAGGTTCAGAACACAATGGATCTACTATGCCTCCCTTATTTAAATTTTCTTCTTCCTGACCCCATTGGTGGTGATTCTGGAAGCATTGCAGCACAGGAATGGACCTCTACTGGAGAGTAGCCCTGTTTGTTCACTAGAAGGGCTCCACTGCCTGTGGGGAAGCTTTGCTGAGACATGCTATGCAGTGGCTGGATTTAGTCCAATGGAAGCCTCAGGTCAAAACACAGGATTTGAAAACCAATTACAATTGTACAAACAGGTAGCTGAAATGTCTCTCTGCCTTGTGCTCTCTGAAAGAGAAGAGCAAGGCCAACATGAGGAATGGTCTTTTGCCTAGTCCTAGCTGCCAGCTTCTCTCCATGTCTGGGTACTCTCATTATTGCAGCCACCAGGACTGCAAAGATATCTGGTGCACACAGGACAGCAGTGGAAAATGTCAGAGTTGCAGATTTACCTTCTTCCCACCAAACCCTGTTAAAAAAACACCAACAAAAAAATCAAACCCCCCCCCCAAAAAAAAAAAAAACCAAAAAAACAGAACAAAACAAAATCACCCCAAAAAGTGTAAAAATGCTTTCTCAAGGGTCTGCTTGAGAAGTTTTTGCACAGTGGTGTAAAATTTGATACCACATGATTAAAAAAAAAAAGTGCCACTGAATGTTTTTTGAAAGTGCTGTTTTCAAAGACTCTGCATAGACATCCCAAATACAGCAATACTTCAGTAGTTCCATCTGGATTTAGTCTCAGCACATCAGCAATAGCACTGAAACTTATTAACACTCATGAAGTTCTGTGTTCAAGATCTTTCATTAGACAATATAAATGCAATGCCAAGCAAAGTAAAACTTGACAAGGTTACTTTATCTTCTCAAACTAATGGCAAAAAAAATTATAAATCTAATTTATTTTGCATGAATGTATCATATTTTTTGTCCTCACTAGGCTGTTCTCATTTTTCTCCAGCTGTAAATAATATGACTTAAATTGCTTAGTGAAGCAGCTCTATTATTTATCAGTCAAAAAATATTACAAATGATTGACAGGTTTTTATGAAAGAGGTGGCTGAGAATTATTCTTCCAATTGAAAGTTTAATGTTTGTGTCATATTGCAGGGCTAATGTATATCCATAGGCAGAGAGAAAAAGCTTATGTGTTTCTGCTTTCTCAGGTTTGTAAGTATTTCGTATATTTAAAATGTGAGTTTTTGAGAAGTGTTTTTTTCATGCCATGGTTGAGGTGCTTCTAAAAAGTGTATTGATTTTTAGGCACTGCTTACTGGCCTGATTGAAACCAAGTCTGTTGGAACAGGTCTCAGCAGTACAATGAAGGATGACACAGGGACATCCAGGAGGTCTTCAGAATTACAGTTTACTGCTAACAAGATGCTTCACCCACTCTGATTTCACCCATGCAAAAGGGAAAGGACTGTAGGCCTCATAAGCCTTTTGAGATTCAAGATAACATGACACCTTGGAAAACCTTAAGCCATATTTCACATTTTCCTGCAGCAAAAGCAGGAAGTGCCTTATTTGGTTGAAAAAAATCAATTTGAAATGTTGTCAGTTAATCTCATACATTGCAGGTTGTTGTGGTTTAGGAATGGTAATCTCCAATTTAGTACTCCCACTAAAGCCCTGGTCTCTCCCTCCAACCTGAGACACAAAAGGTAAAGATCACAGGTTGATATTTAGAACAATTAACTGGAAACAGCACTGAGGTAAGAAAACAAACATTAACAGCAACAATGCTAGTGACAGAGAGTATAATAAAAGAAAATATTCACGTGGAAAATACCCTCAATAACAGACAATACCAGACCATTCCCTCTGCCACATTCTCTCAACTGGAAGGAACCCCTTCTCCCTGGAACAGATTCCCTTTCCCCTGCCTGGGAAATGGCCTGAGCTGGTACAGAATAACCTCCAGGTCCTAGCCCTTCTCCCTCCAGGCTACTGCAAAAATTACCCCTGTCCTGGCCAGAACCCACACACAGGTAGAACTGAATCTTATTAAAAGTGATATAACACCATATTTTAAATCTTTTATGTGAGACAAAAGTTCAGTCCAAAGAAATACAGAAAACAACATTGATGGAGTCTACTTGTGATCCACCTGCTATTTCTTTGTCAGATTTTACCCCATTTCCCTGTGTCAGATACTGAGTTTATCACTCTCACTCCCTCATCAAATGAAGTTGTTCAAATACCAGGTTTACCTCTGCATGTTTTTTAATCTTACTTGCTCAATTGAGACATGAACAGCATGCTTGGCTAGGGATCTATTACCAACATGATCTGCCAGGAGACAAATACTGAAATTGTTCATAATGGATGTTGAGCATTCTAGAATCCTGCTGGACAAAGTAGGCTGAATTCAGTGCTGAATACAGACCAGGTTGCTTGGGGCTTTGTCTGTCAAACCTTGAAAACCTCGAGGATGGAAATTCCACAGCCTCATCTGAAAACTTTTGTGAAAACTGCAGGCAGTTCATGTTGGAGCAGTAGGAAACAAAACCCTTGTTCTCCTTTAGTTACAAAATTGCCAAGTGTTATCTGACAAAATAGTATTGGAAAAAAAAAGAGATCTAGCATTATTTAAATATTGACAGTATCACCTTAAAATGGTTATGTTCTAAATGTTTTACACGAGTGCTGTGGAACAGTAACACATGCTCTTCCAGCTGGACTGTAAAATTAATGAACCTCACACTTCTGGAACCATTGGTATAATTTTTCAGACAATAGTTTTACAAGAACAGTATTTGTATTGTGGTATTTTGTGGTTCTATTATTAGAAGAGTAAGAAGACATGGAGTTTGTTTAGGGTATTTTTTTTAATATTAAAAGCTTTTATTTTAACTTTATATTTTTATTTTTAGGCAAATAAGTTCATACATATATATGCTTTTAAAATATTCCTAGAAGACAAGTATTTTTTCTGTCTACAGCTTTATCTTTGAGATAAATTAATTGCTAAAAGCACTTCTTGGACAACTGCAGAAGCTGAGCATGTATCTTGAAGTTCATTTCCTTTTCTTTCTGTGTTAAGCTTAAGCCCATGCAGTTGACTTTTTTCAGACATAATCCATTCAAATTAGCTTTTTTCTTTTTGCTGTCTTTTGTTGAATCAGCTGTTAGCCTCTACCACACTGTCCCTTAGCTCAGTTAATTCATTCCCATACCTAACTGCATTATTCACCAAGTCAACCAGAGTTGGCTGAGAACATTTTGAAAAGTTCTTGTGATCATAAGAACTTCCTCAGCTGCAGTTGATGACTCTGCTTCATATCTCGCATCTTCTTGCTCCAGCATTTTTTCTGAATCTCAATGGTAAGAATCTGTCACCTTTTCATCACTTTTAACACCAAACTCTCCTCTCCTCCTCCTGCTCTCTCGAGTATTTTGGGTCCTAAACAGTGAACTCTTTTTTTTTTTTTTTGTTTATTATCTCCTTAGCTGTGCACTCTCTCCACAGGAGAAGAAGGAATTTTGTGATTCCTTCCTCTATTTTATCTTCTCCATTATATTTTTTCTAATCTATAGCTCTTCCAAGATTGCTTTTACAAATGTTTCATGCATACTCAAGAACTGGAGTTCTCAGTCTATGGCAGATAGAAGGTCTGCATCTCATCTTGCTTGTCTCTGTCAATGACCAAAATTTTGGCACCCTCGTCAGGAAAAAAGAAAAAAAAGAAAAAAAAAAAACAACCTCAAAAACCCCCAAGCTTCTTTTTCTGATTATTTCTGTCATCAGTTACAATCAAGAGTCCTTCAACATGTCTTCAACTACCTGAAGCTCCTCATTTTGGCCCTTCTCTTTTTTTTCTGGGAAAAGGATGACAGAATCCCTGATGGTTAAAGTCTGGATTGCACTCTGTGCTTCCCAGAGTATCAGAGTCTGCCCCTCCAGAAATGCATTGTTCCTTGAGTTAAGCCATGAGAGAGACCCTTGATGGTGGCAGGATTTTTTGACCCTTTTGACTACAAGTGATTCTTAAGTTTATGTTTTGAGAGCAAATATAAATGAAGAAGGTTCTCTTAGAAATTATATTAATTGAATTAAATGGCCCCCCTTTTAAGGTCTGCAAACTCAAATCCTGCCCTTATGATGCACTACTGCATTTTTTTTTTCTCTGAGTGACCCAGCTGGAGTTGTGCCTTTTCCTCACTAGTCTGCCAAGGAACCTTTGTGCTGAATCACTGACTATTTCTACTGTAATTGGCTTGGACTTCTAGGGTGAGGGGTGCACTGAATAAGACTCCTTTTTTGCCACTAATTGTTTTCTATGCCTCATGGGGCATTTTCTGCAGATTTTCAGTACTCCTGTAATATTTAATTTGGAGCTGGATGTGTAGCAAAATGAAAATTGTTTCAATTTGATTAAATTCTTAAGTGTTGCTTGTCAGTTTAAGGAAATTTTGAGCAGTCTTTTGAGCAGTCTTCTTGATGAAGAGGGAATTTTAGACTATCTTGATACTTCCTGAAGGTAACCAACTGTCAAAAAACATACTCAACTGCTTTTTGTTACAGTCATTCCAGCCAAAATTTGTGTTTATCCCTTTATTGGTCCTTTCAGAATAAACAAGAAATAATGGACTGGTTGTGCTTACAATGCCCTATTCCCCACTTCCCAGGCAAATCAAGGGTGTCTCTCAGCAGCAGAAGGATAAGGTAAAGTTGTGACTAGAGCCATTATGTGGGGTGGTAGGAAGGTGATACGAACCAGTGTGCTTTTTCCTGAAGAGCTGTATTTCAGACTGCTCTTTCTGTAGCAAAAAAATCAGAGCTTTTTATCAGATGGATCATTGCTATAGTATACTTTGATTTCCATCGTGTTGGCATTGTTTCCACAAGATTACTTAACACCACATCACTGCCAGCCCATATATGTGCACTAACATGCTTGCCAACTAAAATTCCAGAAGGCAAAGGATGGGGTCAGAGACAGAGGTGCAGGCCTAGCTGTAGAAGACAGGCATATAAGCTTGGCTATTCTATGAGTAAGACAACACCTTCTGTTACAGATGGAGTGGTGGGCACCCAAATTTTGGGGAGAACTAAGAACAGAAAATATTAGGAACCTATGTGTCCTCACTGGCTCATCAGTGCTGAAAAATCAATCTATATGTGATTTGCAACAACAAAGAAAGGCAAATCTTTTACAGAGATAAAAGCATAAAAAGTGGCACTGAAATTCCTGCTGTGAGAGGGTTAGAAAAACTCCCTTGGTTGTAGATCCATCAGATTTGTTCTCTCTTCTCTCAGTTTTCTCAGTTCTTCTCACTTCTTTTTATAGTGGACACCTACTTTTCAGTCAAGTTTTACCTGTTTCCTTAGAAGTGTATCTTTTGAAAGTCTATATACAATTGTTTCAAAGTGTATTTCCTTGAGAAGAACTCGCATAGGGGAAAAAAACCCAAAACAAACAAGTGTTGTCTTATAAAGGAAATCCTTCACTATTCATAAAATACTTGAGTTATTTGAGAAAAGAGGAAATTGCTAAGGATTAGGTTTACAGCACATGAGCATGTCTCATGTGCTACTCTGTAAAGCTTGTCAAGGAAAAAAAAAAAGAAAATGAATCCCAGTAGGCTTGCAGAGTTTTGCATCCTGTAGTTTATTACATTTGTCAGTAAAAGAACCAAGGATTATGGAAGTAGATTTATTAATTTTTTGAAATCCTGGCACGAAGGATTGGTGGCCCTCTGATAGAAAAAAGAAGTTGAGCTGTTTTGCAAAAGAGAAACATTGTGTACTTGTAGTGAAAAGTTAATATTGCAGCAAACCTGTTGCAAATAAATTGCTCTAGCTAATCTCTTGGAAGTTACTTGCCTTAAAGTCGATGGGATTATGTTTTATGTCTTCTTGTGTAAAGGAAGATCCTTGGTTTCAGTGGGTGTTCAAATTCCTTGGAGCAGTACACAGAATTAGAACAGCTAAACATAACCAGTTTGGAAAAGTTTTCTGTTGCTGTTTTAGCCTTTGTTATTAATGCCTTAAAGGCACACTGCTAAAATGAAGGTTCGTTTTCTTTGCTTTCAGTGACTCATCCTTTGTACGAGGAGTCCTTTGGAAGACTTTATAATATTTGATCCTTTTCAGAATCTGTCATCTGTATGTTGAGAGGAAACTGAGACGAGGACAGTAAGTTGTGCTGTAAGAGGTGTTAATTGAAACATGATGATTAGACCATTTTCATGTATGACAGAAATACGGCCATTGAGATCTGAATTGCTAAAAGTCTTTTCTCAAAGTTATTAAATCATATCCATCTGAAAGCAGTTGTAAGCTACTTGCATAAAATCACTTCAAGGGTTCTCTTCTGATCTAGTAGGCATGTAGTAGGCATGTTCTTGACCAGGTGCCTGCATCAAAAAGATAGCAGTTTCACTTGTTTCTAAATAATTTGGCACTTTCAGTTGGTATTAGTAATAAAGTTCTGTTTGTTCTTAGAACTAATTCTCCACAGGAGATGGCTACTTCCTGGGCATAAATGCTTAGACTGACCTTGCTTTTGTCTTTGAAATAAGCAAGGAAGTGTCCATTCTGGTATTGCAGTGTGCCCTTAGTAATCATAGCAGTCTATTTCATTTTTGTCACAAGTAGTAATTAACTCATATGAAATTTTTAAAAAGTTTAGCTTTTCATTTGTACCAATGTTATTTTTTTTTTTTTTGCATAAACTCAATTGGAAAATACAGCTGTTTTGCCTTAGATACTTTAATGGCTCTGTTATAATTTCATCAAAGCAATGGATAAAATCATAAACCTCATATTGGGAACCAGTTAAGAATTGTTATCCCCATTTCACAGGGACAAAGATAAATTTCCCTAAGGTCACAATAAATGAATTTCTTGTCCTGAATGCCTACTCATCATTGAGCCATTCTTTCCTTCCTGTAGAGGAGGAATGACATGTTCTAGGTTTTGGTCTATCACTGCCTCTTCTCCTGCTCTTTATGTCTGATCTCTAAGAGTCTGCAACACAGGGACATTGACAGCTCACAGATGCGACTGGCTAAATATCCCCACTCTCTGTGGTCTGCACTGCCCCTTGCTCTCACCTGTTCTAGTTTGTTTTGGAAAGAAAATGGGATATACCAGTGCAAATGAGACAGTGGTATGCCTAGCCAGACTGTGGACAGTATGGAGATTAGGGCTGAGTAGGACACACACCATGAAGGGAAGGTGTTCGCTAAGTGTAAAGTTCTCAACCCTGCTGCAGCCAGGCAGATTGGTGTGGATCACAGAAAAAGTTTATTGTTATTCTAAGGAAAGTTTATTGGCCATATTGGTTGTAATGCTCTAGCTGCTCTAAAAAGTTCCTCTCTCCATGCTAGTGCTACTGAGATCTTCACAATAACCTAACCGTTAAGTCAGCAAATAGCGTCATCACTCATTGCAGCTGAGGAGGCTGGGTTATTTAAGCACGTGCTGAAATGGTTTGCTGGATCACAACCTCACAGAGTAACTACTTTATGTAAAGCTGTATAGCAAGTGAGTGCAAGTGCTAGAATTTTATGTCTCTGTCCAACGGTTGCTCCCCATCAGATTTGTACTGGGAATGTCAAAGATGTAATTCAATAAGGATCAGACTTTTCTGAGAAGGTAGCAACCTGAAACCATGCATGTCCTGTCGTAAATAATATCCTCCATGTGGAGAGTAAACACCTAAGAATCTCAGTGTCTTAGAAATGGAAGTGGTTTTATGTTTGCTGTGTGTGTATATATATATCAATATCTATCTTGCAATTATCTCATTGTAAGTGCAAGTGTGCATGCATCTATATAATACCAGTACATCTATGTATATAAGTAGGATGCTTATCTGCATGTAACCAGCTGAAATGGAAATCTAGATGTTCTGTTTAGGAATTTATTTATTCTTCAAACTATTTATGCCACTAATGAATGTAAATTACTCACAGTTATACTGGAGTGTGAGATCAAGAACATATACTGAATTAATTGCATGATAAATAGTGGGGTTTTTACGTGTATTCATTCTTATACAGAATGTATTACAACTCTATAGAATTTTTCATCCTTTTCCCCCTCTTTTTTAACAGTTCTGAAGAACTTACTCCTATGTCACTGGCAATATTTGATTTGCACTTCAGGGAAATGCTACAACTTGTAGATCAATCTGTTAATAAACCTCAGACCTTCACTGTTTCTATCACTTAATTTAAAACTTTCAAATCTTGGAAAGATGTTGATTTCAATATATTCCCATTCCTATACTACACTGCTGTACTGCAGTCAAAGAATTTTTCCATGTGGTCCATGGTTCCATGTTGCTATTAATTACCATTGATTTTGACATATCTGGATGAGGATTCAGATGTGGATTAATATAAGCACTTCTTCTAAATCATGAAAGTATTTTCCCACATTCACAGTCGTTTATTCTTTTCTCCCTTCTTTTTTCTTCCTTTCTTAAGAACTTTCCTTTTACTGCAGTTTCTCCCTGAAAGGTTATTTTCAACTTGGTACTAGTTTGTAATGAAAATAGCACATTATTTGTATGCCTTCATTAACATTTTTATCCAGAATACAAATGAAGGGTTTTAAGTCACCAGTGATTTACTTTCCCAACATTATCAGTTTGTGGCCTCTCAGAAAGGGACCTGATTTCTATGCTCAGAATACCTGAAAGCCCAGATTTACCAAAATATGTTGGTTCCTAAGTTATTTTTTACAATCCTTTAAATTGATTTTGCACTCAAATGACTAAATATTTCTCAAATCTGGTTCTATATCTCTTATTTCAAAGCATCACCATTTATGGTCTTTAAATGTGGTGGATAGGGGGAGTCAAAGCTTAATTTAAAAACGTCAACCTGAACCCCATTAAAAACTGTTCTTCTTATAAAATATAAGTTAGTATGAGTGTGATTAAAGAAATCATCACTGCTTTCATTAAAACTAATGAAAAGAAGAAGAACTTTATGTCTTTCTCAATCTAAAAACATCTAATGTGAGGAACTTCTGTGAAACTTGTGGGTTTACTTGTGTATACAGATGTAAGGATTATTTGCATGCTGTTATTTGCCATAGATTTCAACAGCAGTTTCCACATGTACACTATACAAATCAGATGTGTTCTCCACATGTGTAGAACACACACATCTGTGTCTTTAAAGCAAGCAGAATACAGTTATTTTAATAGAATTTGGACTGATATTGTATAATGTTTTCAAAAGGATTTGTAAGTCTTTATAAAAGAGCACAAAAATACTAATTAGGACAAACTTTTCAAAGTTGGTAAGTGATTTGGTTTCTTGGTTTTCGTTACCCAGCAGAAGCTATATTAAGAACTGAGATTCAGAGGGCTACCTACAATTCTTTCTTTCAATTAGGGCTACCATAAGCATCTCAGATCTAATAGTAAAAGCATCCTGGGCTCCTACACAGTCATTTGTGAAAACTATGACATGTTATGAGTCAAAACTAGACATGTTATGAGTCAAATGGGGTCTTATTTCTCTCTAGTCATGTTATGAGTTATGAGAATAAAGATGGAGAGAAAGCATTTGGTCTCCTGGATTAGCCTGTTGCAGTGCTGTGCTCATGAAACTGAGAATTTATACTTTTTACACAGAAGAGTCTACTCCTGTTGGTTGACCTAGGAGAGTGAATAAAGATGCACTGGCCATGTCCTTCCTTTGAGTCACTCAAGAAAACAGCATTTGGATTTCCCTAATAAGAAATGCTGTTTCTCATATTTGATGTAGAGATCTGTGGCACCCTAAGATTGCTGTTGCATGTACATAAATGATATAGTTTCTCTGAAAGTTCTAAATACTGTAAAATGAAACAAGCCCATTGTATTTGATTTCTTGATCTGATTCTGGTTTTGTTTGGTTTGTGGTTGGCCTCTAAAGAAGACTGGATGACCCAGGCAGAAATTACGAAAAATTCCCTCTGTATTAAATTAGTGTTATATCTTTCATCATGAATTGAGGTTCTATTAGCACCCTGGAGTCATTAGTTCTTTGCTGAATTTTCCCACACCTGCTTAAAACATGTTGGTGCAGTGCATGCTGCAAAGTGGGATTATTTGGTTTATCATTAAGGATAAATCCCAGCTGCAGAGATCTAAGAAATCCAGAAGAAGAATTCAACAAATATGGTCAATTTAGTTAGAAACACTTGCTAATCTTTCTGTCTCAAGCATTGCTTTCACTGCACAATATGCAACTGATCAGCTTTATGGCAGAAATAGGTGAGGGAGTACATTGATTAATGAAGAAACTGTAAAAATGTAAATAGGAATATCAAACATTTAGAATACTGTATATTTAAGGTCAGTAGAAGGTTTTGGAGAAGGAGTGGGAAAAGGAGCAAGTGAGAATAAGGTTTAGGCTTCAGTGGAAAATGCTGTGGGGACTTGTGGGCTTTGGGAACAAAAAAGAACAGTAAAAGTTGATGAGTAATTGAGTTATATGGGATAGATTATCTCATGGTGTATTAAGTTCCTTGTGTTGATTAACCTCAGGATGTTTAAGTAGGTGTTGGTTAATAGGAGACTAGGGAGAGGGATTTGGGAAGAATGGGGCATAAGAAGAGGGTGGGATACTGGAGCTAGATGATGAATTGCTACAGGCTGTAAAACTATCATGGGGAAATATTGGATGTTCCTCCTGTATTCTCACATACCTTAAAGAGCATCTACTTTTAAACAATTTTCAGAGACTGGTCTTGTGTACTGAGCCACTATGAGTGTATTTCTGCTTTTATGTTAGCTTTTCTGGCCTCTGAGAATGGGAGAAGGTTTGTCCACATGTGGTTAGAGCTGGAAAATGAGGCCAAAGAGTAGTGCCAAACAGAGAAATACAGAAATGGCTTAGCTGGAAGGCAGACCTCTCTGTGGCTAAGGGCTGTGAGGAGTTAGAAAATGTGCTGGGATTAGAAACTAGGAATGGGAGTCATTACCTTCTCTAGAATCCTTAATCCTGTTCTCTAGAAGAGCTGTGTTTTCCCAAACACAAATCTGTTTTTGTGATCTCCTGAGCATAAATAACATTTCTTGCCACAACCCAATGCATACTACATTCTACTGCATTCACCCCCTTCACCCAGCTACCTTTGCTCTTAGGTTTACTGGCTTTTCTGGCATAGGACTTTTCCTTTAGTATTACAAAATAGAGAACTCTTGATTGAGTGGTACTGCTTGTGTTGGCACTGTAGCCACAACCATAAAAATTAGGTTGAAACAGGAAGTAGCTTCATCAAACAATCTAGCTTTTCTTGAAAAGTATGTTTGCCTCCAGCATCTTCAGTACATTTTAACAATATGGGAATTTTAGTATTTTGTTAACAAGATGTCTTTTGACTGGAGAGCCCTAAGAAGATGATATGTATGCAGAATTATTTCTGAAATATTTCCTCCATATTTGTATTTGACAGTCTGGTATCTGCCTGTTCTACATACCCATGGGAAGAAAAGATCTTGAGGACCAGCTGTTTCTAGAAGCTTGCCAGTGGGGTCTGTGTCATATCAGCAGTGTCAGTCATTCACTTTTGAGAATAGGATATAATGTGTACATCCACAGAAATGAGAAATATTATAGGAAAATAGTATAAGGAAATATTATAGAAAAATATTATAAGCAAAGATATACTTTAGATTTAAAAATCTTCAAGTCCCCATGTCTTTGTAAAGTTAAAATGATCATAAGATGCTTAGCAGAAATCACCATTAATTTTTCAGCTCTTTGTTTCTGTGCTACTTATTTGAAGGAGGTGCAGAATTCATTACATTCAGCACAATTGTCTCTGCCTTCAAAGAGCACTAAGCCTGGCTAAGCAGCACTGGAGCCAGTAAAATCTCAATAATACTTTTTGATAGCTTGTTATTATTTAATTTTAATTGCATTATATTGCACAGACATAGTTCAATAGAGTACCTAAATATCCCAGTCAAGATCAGGGCTATGATGTTCAAGAGTTTACAGACAGAGGCCAACATGTGTTTTCTACCACGTTATGGGAAACTGTTTCCACCCAAGAGTTAGCTAAGAGTTTAATCCTGCAATTAGTATGCTCTCTGCCCAGAAACTATCACTTGCAGCACAGCAAGACAGATGTATTTTGGATTAGAAAGAAATCTTTCCCACCACAGAGTAATATACAATTTATCAGCTATAACTTGGGACAGTGGTTCATACTTCTCTGAAGCATCTCTGGGAGACAGAATATCAGAAAATTTTTATTTGTATTTCATTCCAATACAAAGTGGAGCCCATTCTCTCAGTCACTGTATAAACAAATACTAAGCAGTGACTGGAGTTTCTAACATTTCATAATCTAAATAGACAAGTCTAACACAACTGTACAGGAAATACAAAGATATGGCAATGGAACATGATTTGCCTGTGATCACATAGTTGATTGGTTAAAATCCAATTGTTTGAATTCCCAGCTCAACAGTCTGTACTATGGTTGACCTTACTATTAGCTGATGATTAGTTTCTTCTGATGAGTTTCATATATTTTCATCATTTTCATTTGTATTTGGTGTTATTTCTTTATCAAAACTGCTCTACAGAGAATAAGCCCTGGGAGTAGCAGGAAGCTAGTTGCACTACTTATGTGGAAAAGAACAAAGCTATAATGTAACAAATCTGTAATCAAGGTAAATTTAAATTTTTTTATTTCATAGCACGCAGTTGCTCTTACTGGAATGTAATACATATATATAGTATATTTTTTAAAAAAGTGTACCATCAAGGATACTTTAAACAAAAATAGCATCTGGCTTTGAAATTAATGAATATAATCTGTAACAGGTACATATATAAAGCATGATGTAATTCCTGGCATTCTTCTGTTGATATAGTATCTGAAAGTTGGGAAGAAAACATTAGAATCCAAGAAAGCGACACAAATTATTTGATTTTATGATTTTTTTCCCTGCAAGTAGATTAACAAGCATTACAAACATGCCCTACACCTGTAAGATCTAGTTATATGGCAGGTAACTAGGGAATTACTCTGGTTTAAAATGAAATCTGCACATTGAATTAGTCTGAGAACAGCTGGCTTAGAAATCAACCTGAGAATCAGAATAATCTGTCAGAGGTATTTGTGTTAGTATTAAACATTTTTGCATGCTCAGTGCACAAGATAGCCTCTGAGCTTTGTGGATTAGGAAGTGGCTGGTATGGCTTTCTGAAAATGGGCTGCCTTGCTAAGAATGGAAAGCTAAAATTTAATTATGAGAAACCTATGTGAGTCCTTGTGATTTACTGCTGAGCAATGCAAATTCATATTTTAAAAGGCAGAGTTTTCAGTCAAATTCATGTCAAAATTATTAGCAAATAAAGTTCTGGTCATTTCTGCAGCATGTAATTTCTTTTTGGGCAAGAGCTATATATTGATATGTAAGTGTATCTGATAAGCAATAGAAAGGAAAATTAAAAAAAGAAACTATTATTTAATAGTCAAATACAGATACAGTTGGTGGACTAAATAAAACATGAACTTTGGAAAGGTCTTTCTGGATAAAAGGAATCAGTTCCTTATTACTGAATTTCAATCTGATGATTTGACTGATTATTAAACTGTTAAATTGTGTTCAGGAGCAGTCTACCAGCACCATGGCAGAGCAGGCATTCAGTTACTTCAGCATCTTTAGTTCCAATCTTAGTATGTGAATCCCATTTTTTTCAACACAGCTACTTTTAATCCATGCTTTTATATATACTGTTGCAACCTGAGTATGGATGCCTTTTCCTTGAATTTTCCTTAAGATTAGGCCTGTAAAAATAATTAACATTACCTCAAAAAAAAAAAAAGAAATTATAAGAGAAAATTGACTGAAGGAAAATCAACCAAAAAGCTGAAATTAAATGGAAACAAAACCTGTTAGTATGGATCAAATGTGCCCACACACAGACTTGCTCAAAATAATTGTATGAACTAAACCCAACTGTTATTTTGATTCAGGTTGATTTTTTTTCTTGATTTGCTGAGTTTTTTTGGGTTGGGGTTTTTTTTGTTTGTTTGCTGGTCTTGTGTGTGTGTGTGTATGTGTGTGCAGAGAAGCCCTAGAACCCCTGGCAATTAAAATGTAATTGTTCCTGTGGTGCAAATATTTACAACCAGTCTAAGGCCTTTTCAAATTGCCAGTGCAGTGTAAAGGAGACAGAGCAATGCTGAAAATGAAGTCAGAGATAGCAAGACCAGAGGCAGCAAGGCCTTTCATATTTTATATGGATTTTTAGGAGACAGCACTTGCCAATCGTATGAGGTAAAATAAGAAGAGTGGTTGAAGGGTTTGCAGTGAAAAAGCAGATTGCTGAAAGCAGAAGAAATAGATTAAATGAAAATCCACAAAAACAAATGGCAAAGGATAAAAGGTGAGGGGCTGTGTAGGAGGGACGTGCAACTGATGATCCCAGACATTTGGGGATGGAAAAATTCCATTAAAACTAAACACCTGCTGCTTAAGATTTGGGCTTCAAAATTAAAATTAAAAACCATGTCAGTAAAAGCATTTTGTTTTGCAGTTTAAAGGGCAACTGAAGGAAACAGTCAAAGTATTAAGAGAAGGAAAAAGAGAATAGAGAAACATTTTATGAAACTGATCTGTGCACATTTAAGGTAGGGTATTGGTTAGGCATGGCTGGTTTCAATTTGCTTATAATTTTTATTCCCCAGCTTTTCAGTTGTCTTCTTGAGCAAAAAAAGGGACTTTAGCTCAATTTAGTTTAGTAAGGAGGTAGGCAACCATTCTTTGGATGACTTCCTAACCTTGTGCCTCATTCCTCTTCATGGGTGCGTCTGACTTAAATTTCTGGTTGTTAATTCTACTCTAGTCTTTGTGGGGGAGGAGAGATGATTTCTGACTCTTTTACCCACTTTAGGGTAGAACACAAAACTGAAATCCTTCGGATGGAGTAAAGGCTGGCAAACTTTAGAAACCACAAGAACTTTGATAGAGAACCAGCCTATATTTAAGTGACATTCACAAGCTCACACTGGCACGCCCGCAGAACCAGCAACCATACTGAAGGCTGTTTGGTTTGACATGGTTGTTTCTCCTGCCCAGACTGCTTTGATATTTGCAAGAAGATGAGTTGAATATAACATGTCAGGGATTGGCAACAAATAATGGAAAAAAAGAAAAACTGTTCCCAGCCCTCCACACTGAGACAGGATTGATCAAGTTGTCACTTACAAATTACAAATCAATGGAAAAACCCAGCCTAATCTGCAGTGTGCTCTCTCTAACCTCATTTACAGACTCCAATTTAAGCACACTGCTTCTCTTTAAAGAATTTAATATTAACCTGATGAGTTCTTCTAAATATGAAATTGGAAAAAAAAATAAATGGCTGAAAGGAGTTATATGTCTAGAATTTTACTTTCCTCTGCTCAAGGAAGGATACTCTCTCTTCTTGTCTACTTTGAATACCAGATGTCTCTCCACAGTCAAATTGAGGCATCCTGAGAGGGAAAGGTTTTCAAATGTCCTCAGCCTTTACTGGAAAATGGGCCCCTTTAAAGATGTCTCAAGTATGACAATCAAAGACTCATCCCAGGTTGCACAGAGCTTTTCAAAACTCAGCCAGCATTTTTAGTAGCCTATGCCTTAAAAAGTCTGGGCACCTTACCCAAAAAGAGCTAAAAATGTAATTTGCAGTTCTACAAGTAATCCAAAACAAAGTATCAAATCCCTTCCCGTCTTCCTTTGCCAGGGAAAGTCCCTGTGCACTAGAACTAGCCTCATTTTGCTACACAGGGGACAGCAGAAGAAATGGAGGGTGGAGTGGGAGAGCTTTTGGAAGAATGATCAGGCTGTACACAGTGCTCAGCCCTACTTAATCATAGGTGCCTTGCTTGAAAATTGTTTTCCAAATATTTCCATGGTGTTCAAACATAGACTTACCTGGCTCTCGTCTGTGCTGAAGAATTTCAACCAACAGAATTTCCTTGGCTGTGCTGCAGCTGATGGCTTTTCCCATTGTTTTAATACTCACTCTGAAGATATTTATTTTGTATCACTAACCAGAGAAGAAAGTATTAACTGTTGAATTTTCCAAATGTGGAGGTTTATATGCCTGTGTATTGTGGCCACAGAGGAACAACCTGAAGATATAGAATAAAGGAGCATGACAATATCCATACAGCACATGGCAGACACATGATTTGACATCTAACTAAATGTCTAATCTTTGCTTTTAAAAATTATATACTCCTTCTGAGAGTTAAGCCTTGGAACAATCACTTCCTCAACAAGTGATTGTTGAGGAAAAAGCAATCAATGTAAAAGTCTTAAAACGTGTCTGGAAGCAGTTGTGCTACAGGTGGGCTGAGTAAGACTTTCATCTCTCAGTTGCTTTCTCTTGATGGGCTAAGATGGATGTTGTAAGACATGAATCATCCTATATAAATGAATAAGTAACCTGTACTAGGTGGGTTGTGGTGAGGTTAGAGAACTTAAGCAAAGCAATTTGGTAGACTGCTCCTGCCACAAACCAATTGCCATCCTTTCCATCTCTAGAAAGTTCACTTTCTATTTTGGTTGCCAACCATTGCTATCAAAGGGGATGTTACAGAGGGGTCTAATGCTATCAGACAGGAATGCCAGAATAAGACTGTGCAACAAACACCTTTGGTTTTGAAAAGAGCCTTAAAGCATGATGGGAGCCATTAAAAATAATAATTTTAACACAAATTCCCATTACAGGGTATACTGCAAAGAGCTGCCTGCTCTTTAGAGGCATAAAAAAGGGACATACAAAATTATTTATCTTCCGCAAATTAATTTGTGCTCTGTTCTGATGCCTAGGCTTACAGAAGGGTACAGAAATAACTATAGAAATACTTAAAGGACAGGCCACAGAAGAATGTTCCCTAGGAGCTGGAATATCAGGCTTGTGAACTTTGTCAGGGCATTTGGGAATAAGAAATGCATTTTCAAAAGTTTCTTAGGAGAGCTTTTTGAATTTTCTTTTGAATTTGTGTTAATGGAAGGCCCAAATGTTTTTAATTTTTAGTTATTTTCACCAGTTGTTTGGAGAAAGCTTAAAGCCTCCTATCCTGAAAAAGTGCCCCTTGAGTAAGCAAGACAAATTATACCCAGATTTTGGATTAGGCTATGCATGTCCTTTAGTTTGCATTGTCTTGCATCCCTGAATTATCAGCTTCATGTATCTGGGCTTCAGCTGGTTGCCTAAAGAAAAGCTCATCTGCAAGGAAGAGCTCATCTGCTCCCACTCTGATGATGTACAGCTGGCTAAGAGGATTACTTTTTGGGTCTCTGAAGAGCCAAAGAATCTAACTTATAGCTGGAGACAGGACACAGGAAAGGACAAATTGGTGCACTGAGGAGATACAAACACTTTCTGGGTTGGCTGGCGTGTCTTATTCCAACATGCAGGCTCACACTAACCACAAGGCATGGGACTCGGAAATAGTTTTCACCAGGCTCAGTAGGAGAGCCTCCAGGAGCTGTTGCCTTCCTGTTCAGCTGGGGGCATGATTCACCTTCCAGATCATGCGAGTGTGTTGCAATTAGGCAATGCTCTGTCCTTACAAGAGGTTCATTTCAGGTGGCATTTTGTTTTTTCTTGTTCCGTGCATGTAAGCATACTTCTCTCTAATTACTCTCCATACGACACAGTAGTTAAGGCCTTTGGGCTTACAGTAAAGATGCAACGTGAAACTAAATGTGGCTTGACCTTCTAAGTGTCACAGGAGATTCAGATAGGCCATTTTAACCCCAGCCCTGTTGTGTGGAAACAGTTTTGCTTATGGGCATTTAAGAAATTCATGTGTTTTGCTCAGAAATAACCATTGTGATCATATTATGATCTGACCTCCTGTGTAGTACAAGTTCAGCTTCACTCTGTAATTTCTGCATTATGTACACAACCTGTGGTTAACCAGCATCCTGTGGTGAGATTATGTATTGCATTTTGTATTGATTAGGTTATGACTTGAGACAAATTATGTTTTTAGCCTGGATTTTCAGTAGTTTAGTCTTGTGTCTGCAGGATTTTCCTTTTAGAGTTTTGCAGGGATTCTCCCAGCAAGTCGTCTTTGCCATGTAGTTCTTCAGCTCCTTCCTGCAAGAGCAATAAGAAACCCCTAGAACACACCTTCCACAGTACTGTAGAAAAGATACTTAAAAGAAGTTCTGCAACTAAATAGCATTTTCTTTCAAACTTATATCCTTGATAAACTCTATGTATAATCCTTATTATGACCTGAACTATCCTCATGTCCTTTAAGCCTTCTACAATATGTGCTAGATGTATCTGACAGAGCTGTGTCTGTACTTACTGGTAAGCCATTTGCAGCCAAACAGAATAGATAACAATTTCATTCTTTGGGTTTCTTTGGGTTTTGGTTTTTTTGTTTTTTTTTCCTGAGTGTCATCAGGGCAGTAATTTGGGCACCTATCCTTCTTAACACTGTTAAGAACTTTATTTACTTTGGGATTTTTACACTTTTGTCAAGATTGACAGATTCAGAAGTTACTGTGTGTGGCAGGGACAAGGCAGACAAACAGATGATTAGAAAGACAGCACAGACACATAAACTTGTTTCCTTAGGAAATGGAGCTACAGATTATTGCCTAGGGAATTTATGGTTCTTTAAAATTGCTACCTCTGTGTATTCTTTCTGGTCATCTTCCTTCCTGTCTTTAAATCCTCTCTTGAGGTCTTTGGGGATTTCAGGAAGGAGTGGGACCATGTGAGTCTATGCAAAAAGTTGGGACAAATTTTCAGCATTGCGAGATGATACACGTGGGAAGAAGTAGACACCACAATACTTCAACTTTTTTTAAAGCTTTTGGGTACCAAGAGTCCTATCACAAAATAGTGCTACTCAGCACAGTTATGTGGGATTACTCTCAGATATGCAACCAGAGTGACTGATAAATTATTTCCTTTACTCCAGCAGTCATGTAATATTAATTAGGTACAGTTAGTATTGTGTCTCTTGGAGAATGTAAAGAGTTATATAAATGCTGAGTGGGATTTACACTGATTATATCCAAGATGTTGGTTGATAGGAAATACATTAAATGTTTTTTAATACATTTCTTTACATGCAGCTTCAGGTGAGAAAGTACTTTTATAAACGTGCTTGACAAAGGATTTTCAGAATTATGTAGGGGATGTTTTGAATGCCTAAGTGTTGGTTTAAAAGTGGTGTCATTTTTAAACCCCCATCATGGCTATCACAAATAATATTTATTTACCCTTTGCCTGTCAAGTCATTCTTCTCATAATGCTTCTGTTTTCAAATTCTTGACTTGTGCACTGTTGGACTCTCCTCATACCTCTTCCACAGAAGTGAGAATTGTCCAAAGGAGAAAAGGTGGCTTGTAGATATTGCTAGTAATGATGCTATTTACGTCCCTTCTAATTTTACTGTTTAGTATTTACTGATGATTTATATGTGTGTTCCTGTAGCACCTAGAGCAAGGTTTACGTTTTTTATTACCATTTGCAAGTTTGTCCATCCTTTCCAGTCTCAGTTACTGATTCCTACTAATCCTGCCAAAGTTTTACACCCTCTCAGCTGTTCTGGATGCCGAGTGAACACTTTGTTTGACTGTGCTCTAAGTGGGGGAGGAAGTGGAAGCAGCAGTAAGGAAGGAGGAGCAAGACTTTGAATATTATTTCCTTAATTACTTTTTTTCCAACCTATTATGAGTTGTTCTTAAAAGGTAGATCACCTAGTCTAATGTAATGCAAAAAGAAATATTTTTCCCAGTGATTAGATTCCCATAACGCATCCCAAGCTCCTAAACTTTCAGATCTATGGTAAGGAAAAGAAAAATATGAGAATTTTCCAGTTGAGATGGAGCAGGTCATTAATTCTGGAGATTACTTTGAAGCCTTTGTGTGCTACTCATACTAGCAAGTACTGTATGAGCTTTTTTGTCTTCTGTGCTTTTCTGCTTTGACTTTCATCAAGGGGAAGAAGCCTGGTGTAAAATGGTATAGCCAAACTGTGCTGTGCTGTGTGCTTGGCTACACCATCTTCTCAGCTGGGAATAATAGATTGACAGAGGTCATGGCTGAGACCAATGCGAAGAACACTCAAAATGCAGTTACCCTGGTCTACTCCTGATATCATATCCCTGCACACATCATTTCCAACACCTATATATTCTTCATAGCAGGCATGAAGTCCCTCTCATTGACTTATTTTGTATCGCTTTCCTTTTCATTGCCTTAAAAGTCACTGCTTCTTTCCTGCTGATCTCCTTCAGGCCAGTTTCATAACCAGCTGATTGCATGCTCCAAACACTTGACCTGTAGCATATAAGGGATCTGCGTGCAAGTGTGTTGGCTCTGGGCCATCATTCTTAACTGTTGATGATATTTCATTGGAATTGCAAAACTGCTGTGTAGCAACACCATGTTATTGAAAGAGGCATACATGTTTGTTTTGTGTGGTGGGTTGACTCTGGCTGCACACCAGCTGCCCACCAAAGCTGCTCTAGCACTCACCTCCTCTGCTGTTCAGGGGAAGGGGTTGAGATAAGGACACAGAGAAATCAGTGTCATGAGCAAAACAAACTCAACTTGGGGAATAATTAATCTATTTTCCATCAAGTCACAGTAGGATAATGAAAAATAAAACTACATCTTAAGAACACCTTCTCCCTACCCTTCTCTTCTTCCTGGCCTTAACTCTACTCCTGATTCTCTACCTTCTCTCCCACAGTGGTGCAGGGGGCTGGGGAATGGGGGGGTTGTGAACAGTTCATCACAAATTTCTGCTGCTCCTTTCTCCTTAGTGGGAGGACTCATACTCTTCCCTTCTCTAGTGTGGGGTTCTTATCATGGGATAGAGTCCTCTACAAACTTCTCCAACATGAATCCTTCACAGAGGCTGTAGTTCTTCATGAAGAACTACATGGGTCCTTTCTATGGTTTGAAACCCTTCAAACCTGCTACAGTGTGGACTTCCAGAGGGCCACAGGTCCTACTAGCAAACCTGCGTGGGCTCCTCCTTCCCCCAGTCCACAGGTCCCACTGGGAGCCTGCTCCTGTGTGGGTTTCCAATGGGGTCCCAGCCTCCTTCAGGCTGCCCTGGCTTGGGGTTTTCCAGAGGCTGCAGACTGGTCTCTGCTGCACCATGAATCCCCATGGGCTGCGGGGGCAGAGCTGCCTCACCATGGTCTTCACTATGGGCTGTAGGGGAATCTCTGCTCTAATACCTGGAGCAACTTCTGCCCCTCCTTCCTCAGCAAACTTGGCATCTGCAGAAATATTTCTCTCACACATTATCACTTCTATCTTTTGGTTACTGTTCTGCAGGTTTTTTTTTCTATTCTTAAATATGAAGCCCCAGAGCTGCTATCACCACTGCCCCTGACTGGCTTGGCCTTGTGCAGCAGTGAGTCTGTCTTAGAGCCGGCTGGCATTGGCTTCATTGGATATAGGGAAAATTTCCTGCAGCTGCCAGAAGCTGCCCCTGTAGCCAAAACCTTGCAATGCAAACAAAATACTGTTTGTTTTCATGTGATTCCTACATCTGTATAAATTACACTGTATGCTAGGGTAGAATTAACAAGTGGTGCTATGTTTCTCATTGCTCTTTTTTTGCAATAGATGATATGTTTCAAGCAGAATGTATACATACCTATTAGCTCAAATTTTTCCTTTTTTTCCCTTATCCTACTTGAATAATAACAAATAATCATGACATTTCTCCTGAGCCTGGCTGTCCCCAGGCCTGATTTTGTCTACATAGTTTGAGAGTTAGATTGCTTCAATATGCTCTAACCTGTGCTGTAGAAAATGTGTTTTCCGGTGGTTGCTGTACAGTGCTGGAGGAATGCTATTTGTCAGGACAAAGCAAAGATTATTACCTTTATCCACTTTTATATACTGTGCTTTGCACATTTAATGGAATTCAAATTCAACTTTTAATTTCTGCTGCATATAGAGTGAAAATGACTTTGTTTCTGCAGCCCCAAATCTCAGCAATGCCCACAGACATGTTCCACAGACTGCTGTGTATTTCACTTGTTTAGGGTGAGTGTTCAAAGGCATCTCATTCTTGCAGGAAGGATCCTTCTGGACCTTTTTCAGTGGTATTACCTCATTTTTTTCTTTTGCTTTAATGTGTTTGGTATGTCTTTAAGTAATAGTTCAGTGTGATGCTTAGCAGTACCATAGCAGATAGGCCCCAAAGAAAAAGAATATTTTGTAATGAGGTTCAGTTCAAGCATTCAAGATGTCTTGGTACAATTGTCATTGTGGTTGCAATTGATAAAAATTTTGACTTATTGTCACACTTTTAATTCTTGTAGGTTATGTGTTTGTGCACAGCATGTGTTTTAGCAATGTGTCAAAATCAAAATGATGATAATAACAAAATATTAGCTTAGAATTTAAATGTGGTGAAAGCACTCTTTGCTTTACTGTCAGTGATGATCATAGCAAAAAGAGAAACAGACTCCTTTTAATTTAACAGGACAAAGATAAATTACAGCTACCACTCATTCTTTCATTGCTTCTTTCAGGTGACAATAAATGCCGCCTTAACTTCATGTCTGAATGAAGTATATCTTGCTGACAGCAAGGATGTACAGATGACCACCACCTTACACCCTCTCAGCAAACACCCTGCATCTACCCCAGCAAAAGCCTGTTTTCATGTGCAAGGCTCCTGTAACTCACCCACATGCAAATGCTTTTGACCTTAATTAAAGCAGTTCACCTCTTTCTGCCTCTAGGGATGGTTTCCTCATAAGGCAGTTGTGTTTAATTAGCATTTGCATAGCATTCTGCTGGTTGCTTTCCTGGAGCATTGTTCAGTAGGAGCGTGGGATTGCTGAAGCCTGACTGGCAAGCTTTGCACCCTCCTAATTGACACAGAAGCCAAGTAGAAGTTACACAAGGAATGAACAGAGAATCGTTAATGATGGATCATTAGCAAGTAGCTCCTTTGAATGAATGTAGATAACTTTATAACTCTATCAAAGTGAAAAGTAGCGTGATGAATTATGCATCAAACAATAAAAGCTCAAGGAAGACACTGGTTTTATAATTGCTGTGCAATTTTCCAGCTTGCTCTAGTTTGTAAGATTAATTTTCTTTGGGAAGCATGAAGCATTCTGTCTGTTGCACACAATGTCAATTTTGGTTTTCTCTCTTTAGAGAATTTATTCTGTGTCTTTCAATATCACTGCAAAAACTCCCAGAGTTTGAGATCTATAATTTTTTATGTTAGCAAAAATTTGCACAGGCAAATGAAAAGTCTACCTTTGAGGGTTTGCTGATTTCTCGCTGTAAAGGGTTCCCAGATACACACACCTGAAATAAGATTGCTTTGTATCTTTTCTTTTTAGTAGAAATTGCATAATAGTTCTGTGGCTTTGTTGAATTTCTAGACTAATAAATCTCTAAAGGGCAATTTTACTTTGAAATTATCATCACAAGCATTTCAGCTGGCACAGAGATAATTCCTGTGGCTTGCACTAATGCCAGTTCTGCCCTCCTAGGGCTCCTACTCACTCCTAAGAAGAGGAATTAATACAAATATTGCCCAGTGATGTTACCTTTCCCTTTAATATGTACTGATCTCTCACTGAAGTTTTCCTCTGAAAATTGAACTCAGCATGTTTGAAGTGAGTAGAGTCAGAGGAAAAAGTTAATAGAAAACTTATCCCTGATGTGAGCTCTTTCTTAGCTTTCATATTATAGTGGGTGAACGGGTTTGTGAGAGATCTAATCCATCAGTAAAGCCCCAGGGATCAGCTGTGGCATCAACTATTCTCGAATAAATCTCCTTTCTAAAGACTGGATTGATACAAACTCCACAGCCTCCTCCCATTGCTTGTTTCAGCATTTTGCTACCCCTACCATTATAAAAGTTTATTTTTTGTTTCCTACAGTTTCCTTTGTTGCAATTTAAGTCAAGTATTTCTCATCATGGACATGAAAAAGGATTTCTTTCCCCCTTTCAGGAAGTTTCCATGGATTTTGGGGGGGCGTGGTTATGGTTTATTTTAGTGGTAGTGGTGGGGTTTTTATAAATTTTTTGAAAGCAGTTTTGAAGTTGTTTTCTCTAGCCTTTCTCTTTAGGTCCATGATCCCACTTCGTTCAATCTGTCATGTTTCCTGTGAAAATTTCAGTTGCTGTCTTGTGGAAGTTCTCAAGTGCTCCAGATGGCTGTGCAGTGGGGGCCCCACACCAGACACTGCTCCAGCTGTGACTTGCCAGCTCTAACTAGAGCAAAAATATGTCCTGCAGGCATCTCTCTTGTTTGTACACTCCTGTATGATGCTTGCCTTTTTCGCAACAGCATGATGTTGTTGACTCATCTTCACTTTATGATCTAGAATAACCCCTAACTATTCCTACTTTCCTGTTTGTCCCCTGCCCTGTATTTATGTAATGAAACATAATTCCTTCCCCTTGATAGTATTGAATTTCACCCTCTTTTATCAGACCTCTTTTATCACCCTCCTTTATTATTTCTCCAATGTAGCCAGGTCATTGTAAAATGTGCTTCACAGGAAGTTTTAGCTTTTGAAGTCCTTAGAAAGCTGAGCAGGTAAGATCTGAGTTCCATCAGCCATCCAGGTAAAAATAAACTGCTAAGCGGTTCATACTGAACAGATTCCTCTGGAGCTCACTTAAAATGTTCTGTTTTAGAAGATCCCAAGAAGCAATTCTCTGAATATGATTTCCCTTTCAGTATTGCACCTGGCTTTGGATTGATTTAGACTTTGTTTCTTTAGTCAGTTTATGGAAAATATCAGAGAATTTTCTTTCTGAAAGTCAAATCTTGATTTGGTGTCCTATGGGTTGAAGAGTGTGTTGGTCTTGTCTGGAGTTGAGGCAATTTTTTTTACAGTGGCTGGTATGGGACTGTGTTTCAGATTTGTGCTGAATACAGGGTTGATAATACAGAGATTTTGAACAATGTCTGAGCATGGCTTTCACAAAGCCTTTCCTGCTTCTCATATTGCCACACTGGCAAGACTGGGGGCACATGGGAGATTGAGAGGAGACAAAACCAGGACAGGTGACCCCAGCTGACCAGAAGAACATTCCAGATTGTATGACATCAAGCTCTGTATATAAAGTGGGGTAAAGAAGGATGAAGGGAGGAACTTTTGGAGATTTGGCATTTGTCTTCCCAAGTCACTATTACATGGCCCTGCTCCCCTGGAGGTGGCTGAACTCCCGCCTCCCTATGGGTAGTAGAGAATTCTTGTTGTTTGTGTGCAAGGCTTTTGCTTTCCCTATTGGACTGTCTTTATCTCAGCCTGTGAGTTTTCTACCTTTACCTGTTCTGATTGTCCCTCTGATCCCACTGGTGGGGGACTGAGCAAATGGCTGTGTGGGGCTTGGCTGCTGGCTGGAGTTAAGGCCTGAGAGAGGGTCACCTCACCTGGCTTGATGTCTGGGTGGCAAAGGTCCCCATCTAAGGCACTTGTCTACCCTTTCCTCTATGGAGAAACACAATCACAATTCATCTGGCCAGCTTTACTCATTTACCAGTGTCTTAGAAGACACTCTAAGTGTGTACTTTCATCTTCAATGTCTCCAAAGAGTGTCTAAGGAACTAAACTTCTACATCGAGATTTTTGATATCTAAATTTAGATGGGATGTATCTCACCTCCAGCCCTTTTCCTGGTAGAAAGACAAGAGATCACGCACACTATTTGTTCTTAAGAGGTACATGCTTACTGTTACTCATCTGCTGAGTATTTTCATTGTGATTATTTTATCCAGTATTGAATGGAACTTGAAGTTAAATTATTTGATCTGCAATTCCCCAACTGTAACTCCTTTCCTTTTTAAACTCAGAAACCATATATAGAATCTTGGGATCATCTGGGTTGGAAAAGACCTGTAAGATCATCAAGGCCAACCATTAGTCCTTCCAGGAGCATACTTATCAGAAATGTACCAAATGAGCCTGAAAAATACTGTTTTTCTAGGCACCTTTTGTCTTATTTTGTCTTTCCTGGAGGTGGATATTTTACTGTATTAAACATTTGATTACAGTTCATGAAGACTGGCAAACAATAATAAAATGGAATGTTTTGATGTCCTGATTGACCTTTGCCAGCATCTCTCCTCAAATAAGTAGTAGCTTCATGTAGTAAATTTACCAATTCATGCTGTAGTTCACTTCCCTTGCTGGCCAATATTCTATTTCTTCAGAAATAAAACAAATACTGTTCTGTTTTTTGAAATGTTCTTTGTATTTCTTCCCATTTCAAAGTAAAGCTGTAGTTTCATAGACAAAGATATAATGAAATATAACCTTTTTTGTAAATCCTTTTAATGATGTAATAAAGGTCACTACTATTAATAGAGGAATCCTTTTGACAATAGCATCAAAGGTTTTTCAGTTTTGTATTAAAGAAGAGTTTTCAATTGGCAGTTAAGGACACTATTGCCCTCTCTTTCTTCATGAGGCAGGTAATCTTTCATTGCATGTGCTGAGTGCATACCTCATTTCTGATCCCAGCATAAATTTGTGGCTCATTCTCCTTTCTCAGTCTGGTACTTAGGGTATAGCTATTTGTCTGCAGGGAGGTACACTGAAATCAGTTCACTACAGAGCACCACTAAAACATGAGATCTGACTACCTGCAATAGAAGAAGACTTCTTATCATTGCCAGCTTCCACATTTTCACTTTTGAAATTATTCCTACCAGAGCAAATAAATCACTGTTGGTTTTCTTGTGGCTACTATTACTTGTATTTTTGATAAAACATGTAAACCAAACTGGGGAATACCGTGTCTGTGCATGCCACCCATTCTGTGTCACTGCAGGATAATGGAGCACACTGCAGAGGTACTTGAGCTGCTGCTGGCTGGAGATGGTGCTACCCATTGCCTGTGCCCCACTCTGACATCAGTAAAAATGTGTTAACATGACACTGAATTGTGTCCTCATACTTGTGCTGCCTAGGGTTGTAGAAATGTGGGGATTTCTGCATTGCATCCTGAGTGGGCTGGGCATTGCTGTTCAGGTAGCAGAGAGTTGGGGACTGGTGACATAATAGGACTCGAAGCACCCTGATATACACATCTCTGGAAAAAATGGGAAGATTTTAGTAACGTTGGGTGACTATCCATCAGTTCTTCATTTCAGTGAACTAACTAAAACTGGTTTATTGGAATATTATTGCAAACTGGAATCTTTTTTTAGTCTGTAATTTCAGAATATAACATTTCTATGGTAAGGACTGTGATCAGAACTGGTGTGAAAATTAGGTACTTTCCTTTAAACTAACAAATCAATATAAATATGGGTAGTAACTCTGGAAAATAATTTCCCTCCTATTTTTTTTTTCAGGACCGGGTGTCAGATACAGTGAATTTACTGTGTCACATCCAAAACCACCTCCACTTGTTGGACAACACACAGTGGAGATACTGAAGAGCATGCTGGGGTATGAGGATGACGCTATAGAAGAACTGCTTTGCACTGGTGCTGTGGCTCAGCATGAGGTCAGATAAGGAACATTAGCTACATTCCTTCACACTGAGTTCACATTACTTTGTCCTCTCTTTGCTCCCTTCAGTTTCCCTAATGGGACTCAAAGAGAAGACATAATTTAATCCCTAATTTTCTTCCACGTGTGTTTGTATGATTTTAACAATGATGTATCAAATAAACAATCACATTCTGTCTGAGTGAAAGATTTTCTTGGTGGGATTGGGAATAAATGTAATTATACAGTCCTGTGTGACTACTCATTCTCACTACTTCACACGGAAAATGGAGTCCTTATCATAACTACAGTAATTGACTAAACATTTGTCCCCAGAAAGTCATGATGTTAGTGGAAAGAAGCAGAAGCTTTAAAATCTTTATACTGGACTCTCCACTCACAGAAAGCTGCTTTGTGTCTTAATAGAAAGTAATTTATTTATAAATTGGTAGCTGATCTGATTGATTTTGAATAGAATTATCCATCCTGAAAACCTTGTTCATCTCTGTTTTAGATCAAAACCATTGCAAATTTTGCCTGTATACCATGGAATTCCAAATTACTAATATGTCTTTATATTACATTGCATAGTCATGACAATCTCAACATGCTAGCAGAAAGAAGCTGAAATTGGCACAGTTCTTCAGGTATCAAAAATACCTGTTCCAAGACCAGTTGAGACACAAACTGTGGCTCAATAGTCTTCTGTAATTTTATTCAGAAAGGTTCAGGGTACTCTTCATTAAACACTGGTTCACAGAAAACCACATACTGAATGTTGAATACCAAACTTGCCTGATGGTTCTGTGGGTAGGTACTGATCCCTGTCTCTGACTCTAGCTACCATCCAAGCCACCTTCATTATGGAGAGAGCACAGGTTGAAATCTGTACCAAATTTTTGATTCAGTCTAACCTCCACGATTAAAATCTGGTGAGAGTTGACAGATCTTTCTCTAATTTCATACCATATCCTTCAGCAGGGTCACTCTTGAGAGTAAGGCACCATGCAGTGGAAGAAGGTGGAAGAATTTGAAAGAATTTGATCCATGAGAAATAACAAAGAAAATATTAAAGGGGAGCCTTTTCTTCTCTATAAACCAATCTGTCAGTTCCTTGCTTAGAGAAGACATCACAGACTCCTCTGTGATAGTATGTAATTTACAGCTAAAGTAAACTCAGGGTTTACCATTTGTTGTGTGCACACTGGGAGTGAGGCAAAGTCTTTCTAGTCCTAGAACTGAATAAAACTAAAATTGACACTCAACACAATATTAATGTTTCTCTCAAAGTATCAGAAACAGGCCTGGCATTATAACTAGCTTGTCACTTTGTTTCCACTCTAACAAACAAGATCCTCTGTATTACATTTGAACTTCACAACTCTGTATTACCTTCTGGGGGAAGAAAAGAGGTTATTATATAATCAAATTGCAGTGGAACCCCACTGTGGTTGCTTATTTTGAAGCCCAGTGTTTTGGTTCATTTGTTTGCTTGTTTTTTCTGTTTTTTGTGTTCTTCTATTTTTTTTTTTCTGCACTGCATTCCTGGCACCAAACACCATACTCTATCCATGTGCTAAAGACATCATGAGATCCTGGAAGAGTGACTTCTAAAATAAATATAGAAATAAGTCTGAACTGAGAATTGGGACACCATAGGGGAAGAACTGAAACTGAATTGGAAGAGATTTTGATATAGTCCACCTTCCTTTTAATCTAAGGGGAACATCCCCTTTTTAATGAGAAAAGCAGAAATTTGAATTCTGCTTCATATAAAGTGGATAATCTGATATTGAACTAAACTTTGTTTACTAATGAAAAACACTGTCAGATAACATTCAGAAATAAATTTTCTGGATTTACTTTCCAAAGAGTTCTTTTCTTCACATTTCTAAAAATCACATACACAAGCTATAGTAAAATATTGCTTAGTTTTGTTAAAGGATTTCTACAAAAATCAAGATTTTTTTTTCCTGCACTTTTCCAAGAAATGGAAATAGCTAATCACCATATCCTTAGCTAATTGGCAGAGCTGCTTTGACTTCTAACATGGTAATGCTGGTTTAAATAAGTTGAATATTGGGCTTTAAACACCATAAAGTATTTTGTGCAGAGTTCACATGCAAACAGTGTTTCCCTTTCTTTGTCTGTTTTTTCATTAGTTTTTCATTAGTCTGTTTTTCCTTTCCAGTTTGCTGTGCTGACAGTCAAATGCCTAAATGGACAATTGGAGACATGATTTTGTCTCACCTCCAGCAGTTACTGTAACAGGACAAATCCAGAAACCATTTCTCAGTTTTTAAGTCAAACACTCACACGCAGACTGATGCTTACTCTTTAAGTCAGAAATAAATAGAAGCCTTTAAATAGGAATCTAGGAAGCCTTTAAATAGGAGTATCTGGAAATTCCTTTAGCTTCCAACATCTGATCATGAAGTTTTACCCTTTCATAAGGTTTAATCTTTTGGTTTTGGGTGATTTGGAAGACATTTAAATAATTACTGTCATAATATTTAAGCTGTTATAATACCCTTTTCCTTTAAAAATGAACAAATAAATACAGAAAAAGATATTAAAACAAAATTTACTGCACTCTTCCCAACAATCTTCATGAATAGGTGTCTCTAGAGCTCACTTGCATCTTGACAATATTGGAATTTCCAAACGGTTTTCTCTTGTACCTCAAAACTTGGAACCAGCCATGACATGGGATTCTGGAACTATAAACTGAGATCCGTCCACTTTCGAGGAAGAAATGTAGTTTGTGATGACTATACACAGCTGCCTCTGGCAATGAATGTTTGCTTTTCTCTGCTTGAATTGGAAAAGGATCTTCTGGTGCTGCCATGATGTGAGAGTACGTGTGGTACTTCCTTTAATTTGACTTGATTTATACATCACTGCGTTAAAAAACAAAATTAAGAAAAACCCCCAAAAGTAAAAGAGTGATACAGAACACACCTGTTGTCTAGTTCCAAACTGAACCCACTCATAGGTGTTTGTGAGGAAGCTTTAGTTACCATTGGAAAAGGAGCTTTCCATTTTGGCATGTGCTCTTGCTGCCAGGTCCATGGCTATTTTGGCTCCATTCTCTGCATTTGGGGGTCCCATGGTTCTTGTGTTATCTTCACTATTAAAAATGTTTCCTTGGCTCTCCTCATATAACTGTCTTTCTTTCTTTTCCATGCAAGCTAGTAAAGCTCTACAACAAGTATAAATGACCCAGAAAACTGCAAAACTGGTCAGGCAGACTCAGGAGGATTTTGCATAGCCCAAGGATCTCACTGAGGAATACTTTAATGCATCAAAAGAAAATTCCAATCAAATAACAGTCAGACGGACAGTAATGGATTTTTCTCACTCCTGCATGGATCTTGTTCCTGGTAACTCTTCCCCAGAACCTCCCCATGCACTTGGGAAATCCTTGCATGCTTGTCTGCAATTGTGCCCTGGAACTGACATACAAAAGAAGGTCTTTTTTGGTTAGTGGCCAGGAGGAAAAATCTGCTATCAGAAGCTCACCAGCATCAGCAGTGATCCAGCTGATGTGCAAAGGCCAGTGAAGCCATATTGATATGACAAACAGTCTCTTTTTAAAAGAGGATCACTTAATTGTGATGAAGAGAAATGCTCTTTTTCTTCTCAGGTCTATAAAAACAAAATAAAAATGTTATTTTGTAATTTTTATATCTTTTAATATTAAAAAAAAAATCCAAAACAGAGAAAGTGAAAATATCCCTATCCTGACTTGCATACAAAATATGAAAATCCCTTTTTTTAAGTTCCTTGAAATAGATTGATGCCTGATGATATTAATCAGAGTTTTGGTCTTGCTTCTTCAGAAATAAAGCTTGTCCCAAACATGTCTAGTGACAATATGTTGAGGCTAAAGTAGCAGTCAGAAATAGTTCTTCCAGGGCGTGTGCATGTGTACTCAAAAACTGGGGAGAGCATTTTCATTAAATTGCCATATAGCTCTGCCACTCACAGAGCACTGTAAATCCTCAGCCCTGGTGAACCTGGAGATAAAAGGCAGCTAGGCATCTCTGTAATTGAAATGGTCTTTATTTCTTTTACTGTCTAGATGACAAGACACAGTTAATCCTTTGACCTTCCTAACATTATAGCACTGTACTAAAACATATTTATTTCCCCAAAACATATTAAAATGTATTTAATTTCCAAAAGACAGAGAAATCATAAAGTACTTTCAGAGTTCAGGAATGCTGGCACAGCTGCTCATGTTTCATGTCAGTGACATTAAAGAGTGCCAGATACAGTACTTTTCTTAACTGTTTGTACATTTAGTTTAATGTGACCTGATAAAATGCTAATTCACATTAGCTGGTGAAAAAAACCAACCAACCTTAAAGCAGTTCCTGTAGGATCAAGTAACCTCTCTACACAGAGGCCTCCGTGATACTGGCCAATGTGATTAAAATACAGTGGTAGACAGTGATACAGTAATTTTTTAAAGCTGACAATCAATCAATTCAATTACTGTAGGTTTCTGTTGTGATTGGAATTTGGAACAGATTGAGAAAAATGCCTGGCATCACATACGCCAAGGGCCAATGAAACTTTTGAAAGAAGATCTATTTTTTGGCTCAGACTGTGCTAAGCAATGAAGGGGGACCCGTGCAAGGTTTAAGATGGAGACAAGCTGCTGATTTTCAGGGTTTTTTTTCTATTCCCTAGAGCTACAGCTAAAAATGAATTAGTAAGTACCGATTAGTCCTTAGTTATCAATACGGTCTTAAAAAGCATAGTGTGAAGAGTATACTAAACTGCCTGCCTTAAAAAAACCTCAATATAGTTTAATTTATAGTGAGCAGTGTCACACTACTTAATTACATGGTATTCAGGGAGGCAGACTGGGGAGGAGCTCACTTCACTGCAACTGCTTCTGTATGCCAGCTAGTTCAATATTGGCCTAACAACTACCCCAAACTAGCCAAAAGAAATTGTAAGCATAAAAAGAAATTTGAAGATGTGTAACCTGGTAGAGGAATGCACAGGTAGCTCCCATTTCTTAAAGATACATAATTAGGAGAAGGTAAAGTTTTACATTAAAAAGTTGTGTATAAAAATGCAGAGCAGTGTTACATTTCCCACTGAGACTCTCTTCTTCCAGTGGATTGAGCCTTGACTAAAGCAAATGTGAGAAAAGTGACAGTTCTCTGATAAATTTTTTTTGATCTTTCAAAGTCTTCTCTCTCCCAAAGCCAACAGTAAGTACTTCTAGAAGAAAGATTGAAGTACTGATTCAAGAAAGCCACTGTAGAGTTTTCTGAAAGTCACAGTTTAAGTGTCTCATGCCCCTATGGTCTTCAGGCTAGGTGGCTTTGGGACACCAATGGTATATGACGTGTTCATTCTGTGAGTATACTGTGCTGATTGTACAGTTTAAACAGAAAAAACAGGGAAATACAATTTAGTCAGAGAAAAATGGGATAATGAAGCAGTCACTCTACAAACCTCTACAGGTGTTACTAGGGTACCAATTTTCTGAGTTCTCAGGAACAAACCACATTGTCTGATTGCCTGTACTCTGAGGCACTGCCCACTCATTGTATCATGTCCACTGTGCTAAACAGTCCATTAATGTTTGATGGGGAGCAGGTTGAGATAAAGAACCTTAAGAATAACCCGGATCAAAGAGAAAAAACACTGCTTAAGACTTAGTTGCATCCATGTTGACAGAAAACTCCAGATTTTGTAGTATGGTCATAGGGCTGATGGCCTTGAATTCAGCCTGTCTCCCTGTGCCTGTGTAGAACAGTCCTGATTGTAACAGATCTGACAAAAGTTTACATGACCAAACTGAATGACCACAGATCCTGGTTCCAAAACAATATGAACTACCTGAAGTTTATCTGAAGACCTGGTGAGGCCTGTTACTTTTAGTCAATGATGTTAAATTGATAGAAGTATTAATTTGTAAACAAATTTGAAACTGTTAATACTTTTGAAGAGTCTGTCCTGCTTGCTGACTCATTCTGTGTGGTTTTATGGGCTTGCTTTCTTCAAATTGCCTCCTAATGCACTGGTTGTCCTCTCTCCTTTGCATTTACAGCTGCATTTGTGAAGTTTTAGAGCACAGATATCCAAAACATTTTACATCTGACCATTGAATTCATTCTCCTAAAGCACGAAAACTGTTCAAATACATTACAAATCTATTTTGTGCCATAAATATTGGATAATTAAAAACCTAATCCACTGTCCTTTAAATGCAATGAAGGGACATTCACATTTATTTCAGTAGGGAGCCTGAACCTCAGTACAATGAGTTTGTGCATTTCAGGTACACAAAGCCTCATTGCTTTAAGTTCCTATGGTAAAAGCTTGCAGCCTTTTCTGTGCTCTCATCCAGAAGCCTTACATTATTAGGGTTTTTATTCCTTTGCTAGGGTCATTGCACTTTACATCATGATATAAAAATTGACGTGCTTCTTGCATCAAGTGCTGCACAAGGGCTTTATATGGTATTTGTACTTGCCTTAATGACCATGCTTTTAGCAATGTTAGTGACATCAGTAGAATACTCATTTATTGAACTGCATTTGGAGAAAAGAGGAATTCTAACCTTTTTTTTTGTGTAGCTTTTTGTGAGAGTTGTTGTCTATTGCCAGCCTTAAATACTCAAAAAACTCCAGAATCAGACCCTAAAATAATCAAGAACAGTTTAAAAATTTTGAAGAGAGTATTACGATAGAACAATATTTCTAGATGCGACTTGAAAAGAAGCTATAGCAAGATTTTTGATAAAGGGCTGGCAATATCTCTGGTACATATTTGTCCATGGAACAAAATGCAGGTCATTGCATTGCCTTCCTTGCAGGCCTGGAATTTGTCCATCTTGGTTCTTTTAGGTTTAGGGAACTGATACTTCTAGAAATTATTTCTAGGAAAACATTGGAAGTGAATTATAATGATGATTTTGAAATATCTGGTTGTTGATATCAGCAGCTGGATGATGGGATTGAGCCGATGCTATTAGGTAAATTGAAAAAGCTTCTCTTTCATGTTATGCGGCATGTATTTGAATAGGTTGGATGTGAACGCTTACAGTGCTATGAAAATAAGCATTCTGTGACTGAAAACAGTTTTAAAGTGCATTCCCCACCTCTTTCTACAAGTAAAATTGGACAATTCTTCAAATTTTTCACAGAAAATGGAGGGAAAAACAAAACTCTTAAGGGGGGATGAAGATTAGTAGTAGCAGATACAGTAGCAGATACGGTATTTCTTGGCTTATCATAGCTCTTTTGACTCCCATAGCTTTAAAGAATTTAGTCTCAAGTGAAGAGGACTGATCCAGTGGTTGTTGGGCAAACTGAGGGCTATCAGAAAATCTGCATGCCACAGATTTCCTGTTTGATGCTGGGCAAGTCCCATTCCCTTCCTCTAGGGACTTTCCTTTCCTTTCAGAAGGACAAAGTAAAGATTGCAAGCTGACCTGATAGCAGAGGCCATCTCTGTTTAGACAGATGGAATCCATTGTCTGTCTTGCAGAGGCATTGTGTTGATTTAAAAATGCATGTGTTGCAGCATAGCAGAGAAGTTAAATTCTTTTGCAAAGTGAAGACATTCTATTTTTCCTGTAAAACCAATATGAACAACCACAGTTTCCCAATCTCCCATTACTGAAACAGAGAGAAACCTCCCCAAAGGGCTTGTGAAAGACCTCCACAGATCATTTGGGTATAAACAGATAGTATCTTTGTACCTAGTGGTTGCTTACGTATAAAAACGGGATCACAAGCTTTCAGACTTTGGCCTTTCTGGCAACAACTGCAAAAAGTTCAGGAAGTTAATCTCATTTCCTGACTGGGATAGTGAATTTAGGGTTAAGGAGATTTGCTGCAATGTATATTCCCAGGAAGAACTACTTACAGCTGTAGTAGAAGCTACAAGAAGAAGGTTTTACATCTAAGGCAGAGGAAAAAATAGAAAGAAGGCAAAGCAAAAAAAAAAAAAAAAAAGAGGTAAAAGAAAAAAAAAGGAAAACAGAAAATAGGAGAGAGAAGAAAAGGGAAAGAGATAATGAAACATATGAGAAATTACAGGAGAATAAATAAAAGTGGGGAAGGGGTAGAGTGGGAAGGAAAGGAATAGTCTTGGTATACTGAGAAAAATCTGTCATATACATATTGCTGCAGTTGATCCCTGTGGTAGGTCGCATAGTTATACATAGATTTAAAGGTGTGGTGAATGATCCCAGCTGCAAAAAAGCAGAAATCACTAGCAGTGACCTGGGCTAGCCTTGTCTCCACATTTTAGAGGGGTTGCAGGAAGGCCTTAGGCCCTTTGTTGTTTGGTCACTGGAGTGTGCCTGGTGGCTACCAAGCACAGGGATGACATTACATAGGGGAAGGGAGATATATGGACAGACCATCAAACATAGCTACCTCCACAACCAGGGCAGGGAGGAATCCAGGGACGTCTAAATGTAAATGAAGGTCTTTGAATCTTGGAAAATGTGTTCAAATTACCTAGGCAGTTATTCCAAATCAGTTCCCTGACCTGGTGGTATGTGATGACTGTTTTCCCAGTTAGAGAATTTCTCTAGAAGGGTGGACAAGCAATGTTGTCCTTTAAAAAGCAGAAGGTAACACTGTGTTGTTTTCCATATTCCTCACTCTGCAAAATTTCAAATGAAGGGCCTGATCCCATGCCAAGTGGAGCACATGGAATTACTTCCTTGCCTTTGATACATTCTGGCTCAGCATTTAATTAATAGTCCTGATTTTATAAAGTTTTTGGTTTTGAACTTTTCACTCCACCTTTCCCAGATAGAAAGATGGAACCCACACTTACCTCATTAATTTCAGATGGTTTGTTTCTGCTTTCAAGGTGTGCGTGTGGAGACCTCTGAACTTCCTGGACACAAACTAACATTAAATCTGCCTACACTTAAAAGTAGGTCTCAATAATGCCAAGCTTTTTGAAAGTGAGTTTCAATCTGATTTTCTTTGTAATGTTCATATGCATTCCAGGAAATACTGACATATTTGAACTCCAGAAGAACAGACAGCAATGAGAAATGGATTGAAATCTTGCACGTTCAAATACAGAAGAAATTTAAAACTGTTGAAGACGTGCTAAACCTGTCATTTTGAGCCTTGCTGATTAGTTACTGAAATCAGCCATTCAGAGCAATAAATTCCATTTGATTTCAGCAAATACACAGTTTTGCAATCTGCACTCAAAGTGAAAAATGAAGAGTAATTAAATTACCTACACTGTCTCATCAAGCCATACAGTTTAAATGTTCGGCTTCCATGCAAGTCAGGGTGGATATGCAACAGCTTCCAAAGAAAATAAAATCAGAAGCTCAGGGTGTTATTCAAATTTAATGTCAGTAACTTATCTTTAAGCCCACCATGCTCAAATCTTAATTTTCCCATTTAAGGTTCTGAAGAGACTGAAAGTATGCAAAAATGTATTTGGGCTCAAAATATACTGATTTTAGACATCACCATCTGAAAAATGTCCTTGCTTTTAAATCTCCAGACTATGCTGCCAATGCAAAGGGGATTTGCTCAGGAAGACCAGCTGTCTGTGGGTGTCTGTGGGTGCACTTGCAGTTTGACTCCTCTGAGAGCAACCCCAAAACACAGCAGTAAGGCAGAGGTGAGGGGTATCTCTGGTGTCCTTCCCTCTCCTGCAAGGAAGGCGGTGGTGGGCACAGCAGGAAGGAGGGACACACAGCTGGGTGTGTTGGGAGCCAGCTGGGGTCACAGACCTTACCCCTGGTGAGAAGTACGTCTGCAGGGAGGATTCAGTGCAGGCCTAGGGTGGAGAAACAACAATTTTTGAGGACCCAAAGGAGGGAGGCCTTGTAGGGTATCTGGAAGTTGAAATTTGGGTTTGTCCCTTTCTTGGGAAGGAGATGACTCTGATGCAGCCAAGATGCTTTTTAAAGCCAGGCAGGGATGAAGGAAGGCTTCTAGGCTGTGGAGCAGGGTAGGTGCTGCTGGCTGTTAGCTGTATGATTTGGGTCACTCTGTCATGCCAAATTTGTGAGTGCCTGCCTATGGGAAAGAAAGCCAGCAAAACTGCCAGAACATTAACAGCACTGCAGGTCCACAAGTGTAAAAAAACAGGGTGCAATGACAACTCTCATCTGACACATGCTCAGAAATCTATGGCAGGTAATGTGAGGGCAGAAAGGGCATCCCCTGAGCTCTTTGCTGACTGGCTTGAGCCAGGATTTCTCTTTATTACACTTCCTCCTCTTGTTCTCTTTTATCCAGTTGCTTTGCAATGTCTCTGGGCAAGGACTGCCCTTGATCAGGCGTTCCTGTGTGTTTGATCAGAATAATGAGGTGCTGATTTTACTTGGATGTTACAGTGATATGAATAACTAGTCTTTTTGCACAGCTATAAATTTTTGAGGAAAGTAGCTCTCTTTCTTGTTGTGCTTTTGGAATTTGTCACCAAGAAAGTATCTGATTTCTTCTATCATTATGGGTTTGGGCTACACTCAAAAGACCCAAATTTTCTTTTTTTTTTTCTTTTTTTTTTCTTTTGTTCCTATTTCAGATCATCAGCTCTTAAAACCGCCTTACACTTATCCCTTAGATTTCAGTCTTTCCCTCCACCCTGTGAAGGTTTGCAGTTGTCAAAAGAAGAAATGTGATAATTTGGAAGGTTCACAGAAAGCATGTTTTGTGATTATTGTTTTTGTGATCTGTCCAATGTAAACTGCTTTAGAAAAGCTCTGTTCCAGCCACTCTAATTCACTTTTGCAGAATACTGGATTTGAAGTTGACTAAAGAGAAAGGCTTTTTTCTTTTAATGGGTATTCTGAGAGGAATGCAGCTTAACTGTTTGGTTTCTGTCCTTTTAGCTGTGCCTCATGGTGCTCAGAGGGAGTCCTGTATGGTTGACTTAAAATTAACCTTCCTTTGACACTTTTTTATTGCTGAAAAGAAGTAAATATGCCTCTTCCAGTGCTTTGAGTGTTGTGGTAGAGCAATTTGAAGGTGCCCTATCTAAGGCTGGTTCCTCATCCCCAGTGAGCTCTAAAATAGTGACAAAGAACTGTGTGTCCTCCAGATGCTGCAGTTGGGGAACAACTGCCCATGCAGGCTTGACAGGGAGATTCCCACAGAGTGTCTGCGTGCAGTTGTGTTGCAACTGGAAGCATTGGTGGTACCTGGGAGCACAGTTCCAAGAGGAAAGCTGAACCACACAGCTCAGCTTTCTGTGGGTGGAATGACACCAGTGCGCACCAGCTGGGAGCACAGCTCGGTTTCATGTTCCAGCTCACTTCAGAGCACTTACACTCAGTGTTTACAAGGTTGCTGATGCTTGCAAAGGCACGGCTATGTTCCCACAGCTGACTTTTTCTCACTGATCCTGGAGAATTGCTGAACAATCTCTGGGGTCTATGCCAACTTGATAGGAAATAATTGCCCTGACTCTCTCTCTTTTTGTTTGTTCTGTTGCTGTGGACCCCTGGCAGCAATCATTTCAGGAATTAACTTTTCTAAAATAACAGGACATTTGTTTTCTCTAATCCTGTAACTTCTTTAACTCTTGCCAAATCAGAGCAGAGGTGGTGGGGAACTTAACTAAGTCTCGTTCTTCAAACAGATCACTCCAGTGGCTGGACTCATGCTTTCCATTTTCTTCCCCTGGAAACTGCAGAGAACATGTTCACTTGGCCCTTCCACCGTGTGGGAGGAACCAGGCCCACAGAGGGCCCATACATGGCACTGATGGGAGCGTGCAGCAGGGCACTTCTGTGCAGACAATTGATGACTAGAGGGCTGTAACTTATAGTTTGGTGTAAGTACACCAGTACAGTTTGTGGTAATTGGGAATGGGGCTGGGCTGAGCCTCATCCCTAATGGGTTACAGCAGTGGAGGTCAGGTGAGCAGTATTGGAGGCAATGAGACACGGAGTGCTGAGGTGCACTGACCATTCACAAAGGGGAACAGAGGCCACACAGGTGCAATGCATGAACATGAGAGGTATAAAAGGTTGGGCTGAAGGACAAGATAAGCAGATGCTTGCAGCCTTCTGAAGTTGTATGATGATACTCTGTGTGTTGTGGCTGGCTCAACTGTGATAGTTTGGTGCCTGTCATGGCAGCACTCAGCACTACACAGTAATGGTCTGTCTTTCAATACTGCTTCTTAGGTGTGGAAGGCTGCAGAGTTAACCTCCCAGTGAAACACAGCCAAAGCCATGTTGTTTAAGAGCACATTTAGTCCCAAATGCAGTGGAGCTGTGGAGTGTGGTCTCAACAGCCATTTTTCCCACTCTGGTGTCATTGCTAGAAAAGTATCCATCCACCACAGAAGGACACAGCTGGTGTAACAGTGATGCTAAAGTGAAGTGCTATTTCTCTTACTACAGGACATACATTTCTGCCTTGAAAACAGATTCCTGGAAGATACCTAAAAAGAAGCTGCTGTAACCTGTAGTGAACTTAAATAATGACACTTCAATCTTCTGAGTTTGATGTAGATGGCAAAAGTTTTCCTGAAAAGGAGCACTGGTTTTGTTTGGTTGCATGGCAGCTAACAGCAGTATAACAAAGCAATCAAACTTTCAAAACCTTTCTGATTCAGTTCAGTGTCTTGTTACTCTCTCTGATGCATCTGTTAACCTTCAGAAAGCTACGTGGGTGTTTAGAAGAATAAGGTGCTTTACATTAAACACATTCTTTATCTGCCTCAGATAAAGAATGGGTTTTGGCAAGAGTTACAGAGGCAGGAAAAAAAATTGCATGCTTAAATAGGGGGTTGGTGTTTCCTGACCTTTCTTCATAAAAAGAAAAAGAAATAATTGGGGGGGTTTTTTTGTGTTTTTTTTTTTTTTTTTTTTAATAAGACTACTTAATGCATATGGTATAGTTACCTTTAAAAAAATATATTTTTCTGAAGGAAATCAGCTAATCCTTGAAGCAAGTAAATTTGCATTTGGGGATTCTGGTGGCACGAAAATTTCCTTAAACTTAATTTCTTGTGGAAAAATCTAGAATTCAATTTTCAGTCAATTTCTAAACATGATGTTTCTCTTTTTTTCCTCTTTTTTTATTTAGAAATTGGATGTAGGTTTGGATTATGTGACTTGATTAAGTTTTTATTCTTTTTTTTTCTTGTCACAAACTGTTATTAAAACATTTTGGTGCATGCAAGTAATCTAGTTCTTCAGCATGAATAGTGGACTCTTGCTGACTTGAAAATTTTGGAGCTCAAGTTGACATTTAAGCTCTGTTCGTTGATTGTATAATACAATATGAGTAATTAACCCTCAATTTTTACTTACACATGTGTATTCCATATGTCCATTAATTTTCACTCATTCTTTTTCATGGTATGTGATACATCAGGTATTCCTTTTATGTAGTGCAGGCTTTAGTATTTCCATCAGTAAAAAGCTTTGGTCAAAGTTCTGCTCCTGTTTTGCAGATAATTGAGCCTCACAGGTCTGTTTGGGACTCAAATATATTTTATGCTAATCTGCATTTAATTAGTGTGTCTCTGTTTCAGTGAAGCATTCAGAGTATCAACTCAGTTTGTGATGACTTCTGCCATTAGTGTCCTGTTGGGATATTGTTGAGACCAAAGGTCACTTTTGTGGAGCAAGTGACATATTTGCTATGATGCTCTGGGCTACAGAATTTAAGAGGAAGGTATGGGGTGTGTCTAGACAGTAGGTACCTGACCAGAATAGGCTAGATAAATAAAAAATTTTTGCTTGAATACAAAGATAAGGCATTTTTGCCAATAAAAAGCCATTAGATGAAAACTTGCAGTGCTCAAAGGATAAGTTATGTTCTTGCTGTGAATGTATAAAATCCTTTTGAATGACTGAATCAACACATGAATGCGATTTCTCTTCTAATTTAATTATGTAGCACTTAGACATCATTGGTACTTTACATTTAGGTCCCAGTTTGTAGCAGCATCTGCTGTTAGGTTTGGGAATCTCAGAAATTATGAGTAGCTTATGACCTGATTTTTATATATATCTTCAAACAAACAAACAAATAAATATATATATATATATATGTTCTTAGATATTTGTTTCCATATCTGTAAATATCAGCCATCCAGAAGTATCAGTTGCTTTTAGGAAAATATGGATCTGGGTCTTTGGCCCTGTTGCTTCCTGTCCATGTGCACCGGTGAGCCCCCCTGTAAGCAGGCCCCACATTTGCTTGTTCTGTCTCCATTTATGCCAGGTATGTAAGCACAAGCCTCATGTTAAGCATGTTTAAGAGATCTTGTTGATTACAACGGGAATGCTCCCACAGCTTATAGCTGTGCAAATGTTTACATACCTGGCCTGCTCTGGTCCTATATAAAGATCTGTCTCCTTTTCCCTGCTAAGCCTTTTCTGTCCGCTGCTTTGAAATTTCCCATGCTTCGCACTTTCCCCTAGCTGGAGGGAGGCTGCCCAGATCCTTACTAGGAGAAGTCCTTGTGTGAGAGGTTTGGTGACTGCAGCTTGCTGGGAATTTAAAGGCCAGTTGACACAACAATCCATGCCTCAGTAAACAAGTACATGCTGGTAATGAGCTTCGTGTAACAGGAGATGCTTTTGCCAGTGTAAAGTTTGTCAGGATTCTCCAAACTTCTGTTTTGGATTTGTCCCTTATTTCCCTGCTGTCCCAGAAAACAGGCTCACATGTGGATCTCTTCCAGCTCCTGAATATTCTGTGATTATTTAATCACAGTAGTTACATACTTAAAAAAGAAGAAATATACTTTGTGTGCATCATGATGCTTCACACAGAAGGTTGAATGTTTGGGCCACATGTATAAACACTTCTACTTGCAACAGGCATTCATATATGCGATATATGAATATGTATGTATAGTATATATCTATATAAAATAAATGTACACATACAAATATATCATCCTTTCAAAATACATTTTCTTTCCAGAAGCTGTAATAACAGGAAGACCTGTGAAAGGAATAACTTGCTATTTGCCCAGGGTGTGAATACTTTTACCTTAGTGAAAAATAAGCCTGGCCTTCAGTCAGTCATTCCTTCACTTGTTCTGTTTGCTTGAAGATTACATTGTTGCTCTATAGAATGAAAAATAACCTCTGAAATGAGTCTTTTTGGACTCAAAAGATTTATACTCTGCTTTGTTATGTTTTGCACTAGCACTTTTGTCAGTCCTGCTCTTAAACTGAGTGTGGTAATGATCCTTTTATACATTTTGAAGTGACTTTTGCTAGCTCAGAATTAAAAAAAACAAAAACAAACCAACATATGTAATAGCTGTACTGGCTTTAAAAACTACCTTGCTGCTCATATGCTGTAACATAATATGCATTCAGTGTTTACTTTCTATCAAGCAAATTTGCTGTGCAACATTTTATGAACCCAAGCCTAATTTTAGGGGCTGTGATACTGCCTGTGATGAAGGCCTTTGTTTTGTTAAGCAACTGGACTGGTGCTCACTTTGGCTCTTTAGTACTTGTCAGAGCACTGAAATGCCAAGAGCTTGCACTCAGTGATTTTATGGCCTAGAATTAATGGCATGGGGAAGTGGCATGCATATCTTTATTTCCGGAGTTCCCCTTGAAATACATGTGGCAACTATACCTATTCTGGAAATGTCAGTGATAGTGGCAGCGAGCAGGGGTGTGATGGAAAGAAGATCCTGAGGAAGATACCAGGTGAGACCACTCATCCACAATGGGTAATCAGGCCTTCCAGAGTGCCATGATTACTATTAAAGATGTTTAGAACTTTACTTTGTGCTTAATTAATGTTCATGTGGTGTTGTACTCTCCGAACCCACAGCACTCTGCTGAGAATAGTGGATTCAGTAGCATAGGTTTTCTTAAAGGATTTGTATCATTGCAGCTATATCAGCTGCCCTGGTCAATAGTTTTCCCTTCTACTGTACACAGTCTGTGCTGGGAATTGAACTATGTCTCAATTTATTTGTAAAATTACACTGGGTTCATGGTTAAAGGAATATCGATAGGCATTCCTCTAGAGCAATTCTTATGCTTGCAATGGAAAACTGGCACCCTGGATTTTGTGGTGTGAGACTGCTATGGAGGAGCTATCTTTTAAAGTGTTAAAAATGCTTCCAGTATACAAGTGCAACTCAGCTTCACTAGGACCTAATGCTTTGGAATAAGTCTGGGGCTGCACATGTATGGGGCTTACAGACAAATGCAAGTGAACATGACATCAGTGAACACGTAGTGACAGCTTCAGTCTCTTTCGGGGGGTGACACCAGTTCTGTTGGTAGACAGCAACAGCAGCAGCTGAAAGGTCAGAGCTAAAAAAATATAGATATACTGTAGCTGTACTACAGGTTTCCTGTATGACCTTGAGCAAGCTAAAGTCACTCCCTGATTTGGGTCTCTATTACTAGAAGCAAGAAAAATATCTCCTGTATCTCCTATGTTTATATGGTGAGTGATTCGGGATGGAACGCTCTGACTATACCACTGTGCAGCACATAACACAGGGGAGTTTTAAGCAACTAATATAAATAAGAGAAGTTCTTCTTCCAGCTCAAGGGATAACAAAACCTTTAGAAATCTAGCTTGTTTAAATGAAGATAAACAGATTTGATTTGGTATGATAACTATTGGTGTGGCAACTATCTGTCACTACTGCTGCAAAGCAGAGTCCTTTATCTGTGTGGAAAAACATAAAAATAAAGGATTATTAAGAATGTTGTTCAAGCCTTAGACTGCTTTTCTGGTATATTTCTTTTAAACAAGCAGCTATACCCATTGACACACTAGTCAACCTTCTTGCCCCTTGCAAGACAAAGAACACTAGGGAATTGAGCCCACTTACAGTAAATTAGACATCCCAAGATTCCCTGGTGCCTCCCTTCCCTTCCTGCTTTTGGCTTATTCTATTGAGAAAAGGAACACCAATATTGTTTTATGAACTGTTATCAGACATGCACGACTTTAAAGGCATGGTCAATTTTTACTTAGCCTGTATTTATCATCTGAGTTCATTTAGGCTCTTTATCATAATGACTTCTAAAACAAAAATACATCCTCATAACAAAACACAGCTTAGAAGCTTTCAATACAAAAACTGATTATGGTAGAATGGTTTAGGTCGGAAGGGACCTTTAAAGGTCATCTAGTCCACACCTCTCACAATAAGCAGAAACATCCTTAACTTGACAAAATTGCTCTGTCCAACCTGATGTTTGATGTTCCCAGGGATGTCATATCTACCAACTCTCTGGGCAACCTGTCCCAGTCTTTCATCTTTCTCATTTTAAAAAATTTCTTCAGTATATCTAGTCTGAATCTACAAGTTTATTCTAAAATAATTGTCCCATTTCCTTCTAAAAGGTTGTCCCTTGTCCCTTTGAAACATGCCCTAATAAAAGGTCAGTCCTCAACTCTCTTCAAAGCTTAAAGCATTGAAAGGCTGAAATAAAGTCTCCCTGGGGCCTTCTCTTGCTCTAGGCTGAACAACCACCACTCTCTCAGCCTTTCCTTGCAGGAGAGGTGCTCCAGCCCTCTGATCATCTTCACTGGAAAGAGGTCAATGAGGTTCACAGTCTTTCCTATACTGAGGACTTCAGAGCTGGATGCAGCACTCCAGGTGAGATCTCATCAGAGCAGAGTAGAATGGCAGAATCACCTTCCTCACACTGTTGGCCAAGCTACTTTTGCCATAGCCCAGGACATGGCTGGATTTCTGGGCTGCAGGCCCACATTGCCAAGTCATGTATAAGTTTTCTTCCCCCAACACCCTCAAGTCCTTCTCCTCAGAACTGATCTCCATCTTTTTATCCCTCAGCCTTTATTGATGCCAGGGGTTGTCCTTTGAGGTTGACATAATCCCACTTCTTGAGCTTTTCCAGGGTTCCCTAAGTGGCATCCTCTCTCTCAGCTGTATCTACTGCACCATTCAGCTTGGTGTCATTAAGTTTTACCCATTAATAACCCATAATTATAAATAGCAATAATACAATGTGCCTAATACCTAGGACCTGGATTCAGATTCTGCTCTTCTCAGTGGAGATGCCCATAAGGATAAGAGTGGTACACCAGGCAGTTAAAATAATTTCTAACCCTTTAGGAAGCTTGGCTCTTAGTGCTGCTTAACAATTATAACTATGGTGTTGCAAAAGCTCCACACTTCATGGCAGTGATCTGTGCCAAAACTATTTTTGAGTTGCAATTGTGCTTTGGTAGTGGAGGGAGAAGCTGGGGAAGCTGTTTGGTAAGTCACAATAAGATAGAGTAGAACAAGTCCCAGAGATCAGATTAGCTCAGAATCTGAACCATCTTTGACAAGCGCATTAAAATACTTCAGTATTACTTTTCTCTCTTAACAAAAATTCTATAAAGCTTGGCTGAATATCAATAGCAACTGCTTTGAGTGATTTAGAATCAGGACTTTTGGGCTTTTTGGTGTTTATTGTTCTTGTCTGGTATGGGGGTTTTGTTGTTTTATTTGTTTGTTTTTGTGGGGAGGATGGTGTGCCCCCCAAGATGAGAGAGTTGAAGGACATCATAAATCTCACACAGGCCTTTTACTTTCACTGTCTAATCCAGGAAGGGTAAAGCACATATTCTCAGACATTTGACAATAAAAGACCCTAAAAAGGATGGATAATCTTTTATTTTATCGACTCTAAGGAGATAAAAAGCAAATGCCTCTTTCTCCCAGATGGAAATTTACACATCAAGCCATGATGGTAGGCATGTTGCAGGATTTTGTGCTTTTTTCATAAGGTTTTGTTTTCAGGAATAAAGACTCTGCAAGAGATTCTCAGACTTTATTTATGTGTTTAAGAAGGATGAATAAAAAAAAAGATGCTAATGTATAAATTTTGAATTCTTGCATCTTACAACTTTAATATTTTGTCAGGATTTTGTGGAAATTTCTTGTGTTGGAATGTTGAGTTTCCTGACTTTTATGAATATTTTTTCAGAGATTCCTTGCAAGGGAACTGAGCATCCAGATTTGAAGGTGTCTGAAATATCCATTCCGTATCAGTTCTGGAGTGTTTCAAGATTCAGTGTAGATGACTGTAGATTTATATTGTGTTAGAGAGCATCTTCAAAGAAATATCAGCTGCTGCTGGGACTACAGTGAAATTCATGTGACTCACCTAACGTTTCTCCAAATTTACTGAAAACAATAAAACAAGCAAGTGAAAAAACAAAACCAAAAACCCCAAAGCAACACCAATACCAACACTCCAAAAAGCTACAGGGCATTTTAAATAAAAAGGAAAAACTGTAAGTTTAATGTGTTCTTTCTGGGAGAAGTTCTTGTAGTGAAGATCTTCTCTGGCTCAAGATTATGAGTTCTGATTTCATCCAAATCTGTGATGTTAACCTTCTTATTTTACTGAAACTTAAGAGTGTAAACACAACAAATTTTAATTTTATTTATTTTGTTTTACTTATTATTCACTATATATAAAAAATACATGTAGACTAACAGTTGTATGTAATCACTAAAAGCATATAATGTATCAAACAGTAATATTTTAGTATATGTATTGTATTTATGAGATGGGAAACCTGGTTGCTACCCTCATCATCCAACCATGTGCAAGAGTTCTGTGTGCTGTAAGTATTCTTATGAGAGTTACCAGTATAATCTTTTCATTCATAATTTGTTGTTGCTATTCTGCTGATCACTGCTGTCTTCAGTGCTGTGTTCATGTGTATTCATAGGACTTGAGCCACCTTCTAGTGCTGTGGAAATTCAAAGTTTGTGATAAGCTGCACTTAGCATCCTACTTGATTGGATGCGTGACTCTAAGACATGAATTTCAAGAAACTATATCTGATATATTGTTGGTGATTTGGTGATGCAGCAGCAAATTCTGTATTTCTTGTGTGATGGCATCAAATATACTTTTATTTTAAGAATAAAAAATGAGAAAGTTAAATATTTGCTCTACTCAGTGATGAGTGGGTAAAATATTAAAGGAATGTTGTAACTGAAAGTTAAGATTTACACTTCAAAGAAGTCCAAGCATGTGAATGTAACAAGACAACAAGGACTCAGATGATGCTTTTAGTGCTACCTTACCCGATACATTAATTTTTATGCCATTAAAATATCTGTAAATATCTGTCCTGCGGGCTACTGAGAGTTGTTCTGGTATTGAAAATTTGGCATGTAAGCAAGTGGGAATCTATGGGTTTGAGCTATTTTAATGTGCAAATGCCTTCTAAATCTTAAGGACAAAAAGATGTGTTACACTTTGAGGAAGTAACCTGTATATGTGAGTGAGGATGGTGGGATGTTTGTACAGGAAATTCAGTAGGAAGGACAAGGAGATTTTTTACTTGTAAACCTGGTTTAGCTCCAGCTGGTAGTACGATATCATTTTTTCAGGGTAATGTGAGGATTAAACTCTTCTTGAAAGGGAAAGGAAGGTGCTTCAGCTCTTTTTCTTAAATCTGTGCCTAGCAAAAAGCAAGGATAATGATGACTGGGCATGCACATCTATGAAAATCTCAGAGCACAAATGTGGCAGAAGCCATAACTTCTCTCAGGCAGGTGTCAAGGCAATATATGTGAATTGAAACAGAAAAGAAAATGGTAAATCACAGTTAGATTACATCAAGTAATGACAATAACTGGTAACTTACGGTGCTTTACTACTCCTTGATGTTGTGTTATCACATCTACTCTTAGCTGTTTAACTTATCTATTCTCTTAGCACCATAGGCTTATGTCATCTTGTTGCCAAATGCATCCCCTGGTAAGCCCCTTAAGAAGCACCGCAGGGAAAACAACAGTAAGAACAAACATCTTGAGGATGCTATTAATATATTTGCATTCATGCTCTGTAAAGGTAAGGCTGAGGATTATTGAAGAAATACTTATTCAGGCTAAATGGTCATCAGAACTGTAGTATGTGGCCAGCCACTCTTTGTGACCAAAATATTGCCTCTGGGTGCTGGCTTGAGGATTAGTTCAGGAAAGGGGAAAGATAAAATTAAGAGCAAGACAAAATGCTTCAGGACCTTGAGAAACAGTGGGGTGCAGAGAGAAGAGAGTGGTGCCCCCATGAATAACACTATCCTGCTTCTGCAGCACACATTACCTGCTGCTCCATTCCTACTGCATGGCTGTTACAGCTGGTGAGAACAACACAAGCAGCACACTGCCTATTGCTCTGGGATTTCTGTTCCATTTGGCTGGTTTTTATTTTGGCACAGAGTGGCTGAGAGTGGAAGAGAATGGCTGTAGCTGTGGTTTGAAGAGAAGCATGCTGGAAAGCTGGGTAGCACTGGTGCAGCCTTGGAATTGGTGTGACAGCAAAAGGCTCACTGGCCTCCAGCACACCAGCGGTGCTCTGCCGTGCAGGGGCAGCAGTGGCAGGGGGAGATAGTGGGCCAAACTATTCCTGTCTAAATCTGTGGATGTATTAATCAAGATTATTATCTGGAAAAAACTTTGTATTTCTCTGGTTTCAAAATAAAAGCAGATGCCTGGTCAGAGAGTGTCTTCAAGTTAGGGCTGGGGGAGTCTGGGAGAGGAGAAAAGATCAACCTTGGTGAAGCATCTTACTTTCTTGTTTCTTAATGATCAGCATTCACCTTAAAAATGAGATGTTCCACACATGCCAGTGAAAATTCCCTCTTCAACCTATCAGGAAATTATAGAGTGCTGAGGAATGGAAATGCTTACCTAACTGTGGAAATGTCTTTAACTTAATGCTTACCTAAATGTGCTGCTACTGGGTGTGGCTAAAGTTTTGGGCTAAAACTTCACGGCTAATTCTGTCCATCCTGTTCTAGCTAGTGACATGATGATGATGTGACAGAGATGAAAGGGCAGAGATGTCAAATATGTCAGGCAAGGCACTGGTACCATTGTACAGAACACTGGAAAGCATGTTTTGGAATACTGCATACTTACTTTAAAATAACTGTGTTAAAGTTGAAATAAAACTAGAACATATGGAAAGTCTAGTGTGGATATGAAAAGATTGAAAATCCTATCTTATGGGAAGGAACTAGAAGAGATTGGCTTGTTTAGTTTAGCAAAATAGAGTTGAGACACTATTTGACAGCACTCTATAAATACATCCAGGGCTAAATGCCAGAGAGGGGAAAAAGCTTTTTAAACCCAAGAGCAATATTTGCATAAGAACAAGTGGGCATAAACTTGGCCCCGAGTAGAATTAAAATGGAAATCAGATGATTTCTACCCCTCAGTACAGTGAGGTCATAAAACTGCCTCCCAGTAGGAGCAACAAGGGCAAGCAGTACTTTTTGTAGACAAAGAGAGAGACAATGTTCTACAATGCCCACAGTGACCCAGACTTCATGGCTGCATAGTTTCATTGTGCTCCTGTGTTCCTTAGCACTTGCACTGCTACAATGGTGACAGACATGTCCTGCCACTGGTGATCATCCTCTGACATGAGAAGAATGTTCTCCTGCTGAAAATCAAGAACTGGTGATAAATTATAGCTATATGAACTGTCCTTTAATGGCCTGGGGAAGTTTCCTGCCCCTCTTGCACCTGTGCTCGTAACTCTCTTGATGCCAAAATGCCTACTGACATCTTAGGAGCTTTCATATCAGTAAGATTCCTCCTGCAAGGAAGGGATGCAGGATTAGGCTTTTAATTGTGTAACCCCAGGAAGGAAAAGTATCTTCCTTGACTGAAAATGGCAAAAGTATCTCAAAAGTAACAGCACAGAGAAAAAAGGTTTTTTAAAATAACTAAAATGACATTTTTTAATGTTGCTAAAAAATCATATGACCTTTAAAGCTGATGCTCATGATTAAACATTTCTTTCTATGCTGCAGTTAGACTAACACTATTGTACATACTTAACAGATAAAGAAACCAGAGTGCAGAGGATTTTGGAATATGGGGGTTGGCATGATGATGTCAAGATGCCAGGCTTTTGGTTTTCATTTGGAGTGTCTGCCTCTTCCACTGTTCATCTTCTTGAAGGACAGCACCCATGCAACTTAACAGCCTTTCTGTTTTTACCCACTCTTTTCTGTCACTAATTCAAATTGGAATCTTTGGCTTTTGAGCTGAAATTTTCCAGGCTTGTTCCTTTATTTGTCAGTGATATTTTAGGCACTTCTCTCTTTCCTAAAACTCAAAAAGAAAATGCGTATAAACTTGGTGGTGGACCTTTCTACTGCAGAAAGAGCTAAGGAGAAAAAACTGAAGCAGGCACAGAAATAGCCTCCTGGGAAGCAGATTGACACATAGTACTTTGGTAGCTTTGATTTGAGTCAGATGTAACTTGCTGAAATTTGTACTCTGTGCACAAAGGTACTTTCTGTACTGAGAGTAAATCTGGCAAAATGCATAGCTAAAGACAACCTTAAAAAATTGCAGTGGTACACAGTCAGCGATGTGTCAATTATAGTAATTTTCCCTGGGTTTTGATTGCTTCTTCTTGCACATCATATATTCCTTCTATGTAGGATAAGGAATGTGTCTTCTCTTCACACTGTCCATTGTCTGCTACTGTGTTGTGCCATGGATGGACCTTGGTAAGGAAAAGGTACAACATTTCTGCTAGTGAACATTGCCCTGAGAGAGTAAAAAAAAAAGAATGTTCATCATTAACCTTGCTTTTCATGCATTTCCCCCACAGCATGGTGTTAAGAAAAAGGGAAGCTGGAGCCAAATATTGTGCTCTTTAATGCTCCATAGGAGTCTGTGTTGAAGGCTTTCTATGTATATAAGGTTTTCCCAAAAATTAGTTTTGGAAAGTTATAAAACTTTGCATATTGGGCTGAATGCCAGTTGTGTTTTAATTAATGAAAGAGAATTGGGTTAACCTCTTTCAACATTTTAAATAGAAAGTGTTACATGAGAAATGCAGCATTCCTTCAATATTTTTGAAAAATGTTTTCCTATGCTTTGTTTAAAACAAGACTGTTAAAAAAAGAAACAACAAACAAAAATCTGGCAGACACATCTTAAATAACCAAAATAGTTCAAAAAGAAAAATAAATCCAAGTGAAATGGAATTACATTTGGGAGGAGAGGTATCAAACTAGATTCAGAGTTGGTATCAACTTTTTTTTTTTTTTAAGAAAGTCTGTTATTTGTCCAGCACTTCTGCTTGATTATTCGCTTTCTATCATTCAAAGCAATCAATTTTCCTTCTTAGGACTTTAAATGATGTAAAATTATGTATATCCACACATTTACATTACAGCTCTCACTGTGCTTTCTTGTCAGCATCACATTCTCATTTAGCATATTTGGAGGAAGAAAGGGAATTTGTTTATGATTTCAGCAGAAAAGTATTTTGGCTTATGCATTTTTTTCTTTCCTGGAAAGAAAAAAAGCTGCAGAACCTTTAAATTCTTTCTGATGTTTAAAGAATCAAAAAGCTGTATCTTGGGAGAGTTCAAACATATGTAATTACCATTTTCCATAGGGCCTATGTCTGATTCACAGCACCTAAATTCTTACAGTAATCCAACTTCCAAGTGGTATTTTTTTTCCTATATAAGAAGAGAAAATGAGATGAGATAAATTGCAGATTAGCAGATGGCAAATACTTAGCAGCCTATGTGAAATAATTTTTTTGGTATTAGTCCAGTTCCAGGCGGATGGATGTCCTCATCCCCAAACCTGCCATAACAAATTGCTAAGAAAGCTGAATACTGACTCATTTACCACCTACTTTGGAGAGTTGTTCCCAAAGTCAGAGATAAGATGAATTTTGGAGGGGTAGTCTGGGGATGTCCACAGACATCTTCATTACCTGTGTTTTTCCTTTCTGTAAATAAACAGAAGCCTGCAGTCTCTATGGCTGTCAGTGTAGCACCCCTCACAAGTCTTAAAATTCATCTTAAATAAAAATAAAAAGCTACTATGTAGGCACAACAAAATTTACTATAAACGGGTTTTAAGTACATAATTACATGATAGACCCAAATGGCTCCAAAAGAGTTGCTCCAGGCTATTGTGTAAGCAATACTCCTTTGAGAAATATATAAATACATGTAATTCAGTATATAATACACATGTTAAAAAACTACCTAATTACATATTTTCCCAGGAGAATGAAAAGGCTCCAAAAGAGCTACTCCAGCCTCTCCAGTACACAATGTGTGTTTTATAACCTTTCATGAATCTCTTCCATTCTTTTTCCGTTAGGAGGAGAAAAAAAACGTAAGGAAATTAAATACAAAACACCTACTGTACATTTAATTTAGAGGACAAAATGCAATGTTGAAATAACATTAAGGGTGTGACGCAAACCAAGGAAAGCCAGGAAATTGAGTGTAAAGGCTGTTACTCCATCCTTAACTCACGTCACTTATATAATGTTTCAGGCCACTGTTCTGTAATGGCAGATTTTAAATTTCATCACTTAGACCAGGGTTGTGGCCTATCTACACTTAGAGGTAATTACATGGTTTATAGTGCTGGAGTACCTGCATACTCCTAATGTATTTATTTATGTGGAGGCATGTACACATATGTTTTTAGGACCTTTTTTATTTTCAGCCATCTTTTTCTTTCCTTGTGCTGAAATTGCTGCGGAACATCCATTTGCCTGAGAATATGTTCATGTGTACCAGTGTGATGAAGGGAAAGAAAGAAATGAATTTTGCCTTTGACTGGTGGTGCTGAGATGAGTGGTAACTCTGGGGAATCTGCTCTGAAGTCTGAACCCAGCTTTGGAGGATATCCTGGTACCCAGATTTCCGAGCCCTCTTTGCTGGCTGGCAGTTTGGTTAGTGCAGGGGAGTGCAGAGCTCTCTCCCCCAGAGAGAGAATTCTCTCTCCCTGGAGAGAGAATCCACATCTCAAGTGCAATGCTGGGATCCCTGTGGGGATGGTGAGAGCCTGCTGTGCAGGCTCTGGGCTGCATGCTGCCTCTGCAAAGAGGCAGGCTGGAGAGGGTAGTGATGGTTTGATGTGTTCATAGCAACCTGTGTTACTAAGTAGATTATTTTAAATACTGTTTTCCTTTAGAGCAAAGATATAATTTGTTCCCTCTCTTTTGCACCATTCCCTGAAAACAAACAAAATAGTACACACATGTTTTATCATTTGAAGGATATGCTACATGTAAGTAGATTTCATAGTATTGTATATGAATTTCACCACAGAGCCCAGTAGAATATGCTGCCATTTGCTTCATCTTTTCTGGATTTGTTAATACTGTTTATAAAAATCATACTTTGGGATATCTATTTTTGTCCCAAGTGCTGGCCCAGGCAGAACAACAGGATTACAGAAGACAGATCAGTTTTCCATTCTTATTAAAATGTTCAGAGATTTTACTTTTTATTTTATTTTATTAAATAGATATGTTCTCTTAATGGAAGTGAATCCAAGGCCTTTCTAAAAATCATTTATTTATTTATTTATTTTTCCTCACAAAGAGTAAGACAGTAGTCTCCTAGTTGAAGAACTTTCACCCGGGTTGCAGGAGGCTCAGTGAGTGTGTTTGATCAGCAAAGCTCCCATAGGAATAAGCCAGAGAGTTTTGCCTGAGTATAGACAGGTGCTGAGACTGAATGCCTGGCGTGTGAAGGCTGTCAGTGTGTCTGTGGCCTGAAGGAGGCAAACATGGCTTAGGCCAGGTCCCTGGTGTCCTTATGAAGGGCTGTATGGGGAGTCTGTAAAGTCAGCTTCTGATCAAAACCAGGAAGATTTCTGCTTAATCCAAAGCTGCCATTTGTCCATGTATTCTTGCTGATTTAGCAAATCAGTGCAGTTTCTTGAAAACCTGTTGTATCCAAATGCTCCAAATTTGCTCTAAGCTTTCCTCAGATTTTTTGGCAAGTGTCATACATAAAAAGTAGTTACAGAAAACTTTATCTTTCAGGTTCATGGGGGTTTTCTAGGAGAAGCTTTGAAAAGTTTCTTACATATGTTTTATTCTAGCACGTCTACAGTGGGATTGCCTTTGTATTCATGAATCCTGTACCTTTGGATGGCAAGAAAATGATTTTTTTTTTTAAAAAAAGGGAAATTTTAGCTCTCAAGGATCACAAAATTGGATGGGTTGAGAGGAAGCTGCTGTATTATGTAAAACAGAAGGTGAGGTAAATGAACACAAAAAAGCACCTACAGAGTGTAGTCTTTACACTGGTGTGGCAATCTGCATCTGAAAGTGGATTTATCAGTGTTTTCCAGCTGAGTGGTTCTGTTGGTTATTAGCAGCCTTTGGAGCTGGGAGTGCTTCTCATATTATCAACAGACCCAGAGAATTAACTAGTTGGTGTTTGTTTAACAGCTGTACAGATGACAGAGGGAAATGACAGATAATGTCTCTTTCCTCCACTTTCCCTGATGAATATCCAGTGTTTGCACATTGGGTGTTGTTGTTTGGTTTGGCAGCAGGCTTTAGGGTTAGAGGAGCACTGGCTTGCTGTTAGCTCGTTAGCCTTGTTTAGAGGCACCTGGAAATGTTTGCATCCCAAGCAGGAAGATGGAGTCTGCTTAATGCAGTGTAGAACATCAGCAGCAGCCTGCATTAGCAGGGAACTTGTATGCTGGAGTGCAAGAGAGAGAGAAGGAGAGAGTGCTGTGGGAAGATGTGGTAACTTGGCCCAAGCAGCAGGTAAGTTGGCCTTGGGCACCTGGGCAAATTACTGCGTACTGGCAGTGTCCCCAGTATCCTGCACTATCCCCCTGCCTGTGGTCCCCTACCCTGCAATCCCCTTAAACTTTAGGTACAAAGCAGCCCCTTGAGCTGCCCCTCTCCTCTTCTGCTCCTCATGGCAGAGTGAAAGCAGCTAGCATGGCCTTTCCAGTTCAGTTCTTGCTCTGAGTGTGAGGTTTCCTGGTCTGGCAGAGAAGCGAAGCTGAACTCACGTTCTAAGTATGCATACTTTTAATTCTGAATCTAAGCATTGGAATAGTGTGGATCCTTATTCCTATCCTTATTCATATTTCACTTGCACCAGCAAGGGGATGATAAATTCCATAAACACCTATAGCACATACACTGGATAATTTTTTTAGCTCTAGGCTTTGTCAGGCTCTAATTTTAATAACAAATATATGTTCAAGTGAAAACTAGACACTATGCTGGCATCAGGCAATTTATAATTATAGAGGCAGATAGTAATAGGACTAGAATGGTTTTAAACTAAAAGATGAGAGATTTAGATTAGATGCTAGGAAGAAATAGTTTTCTCAGAGGGCAGTGAGGCACTGGAAGAGGCTACCCAGAGAAGCTGTGGATGCCCCATCCCTAGAAATGTTCAAGGCCAGGTTGGATGGGGCTCTGAGACATCTGGTGTAGTGGAAAGTATCCCTGCCCATGGCGAGGCATATTGGAACTGTATTATCTTTAAGGCCACTCACAGCCCAAACCATTCTATGATTCTATGATTTTATGATCGTTACTAAATTTTACCTTTATTTCTGTAACAACAACTTAGGATGCAGCAAACAAAAATTTGCTGCATCCTAAGTTGTTATAGCTGGATTCTGGTTCCATCTCTGCTTATAGAGCCCCAAAATGTCTCTGTTCAATTGTGCCAGCCTCATTATTCAGTTGATAGTTTGGCTAAACAAAGCTTTCATCTGGCTTTCCTGATTTCTTTTAAGAGTCAATAAAAGACCATGGGAAGGAAAAACAATTGAAATTCTGACCCAAAATTCTAACTAGGGGAATAGAAGCTTAGTTGTTTAAGAAGATGAGATACCTACAGGTTGCTGTTGAGTGAATTAGTGTCTAAATTTATAGCACACTGGTTAATCCTTGGTTATTGTTTCTGTGACTACTGTTTTAGAGCAGAAAATTTAAAGTATATTCTTATTTAGTAAAAAGTGAAGACAGCCTTACAGGACTCTATAGGACAGCTGAATTTAATAAATGAATATGAAGAAATAATGTCTACCTTGCCTATTTGAACTTATCCTGCCTTTTAGGGTTAGACCAGAAACCTCTGACTCCACGAGTCATAAGAGAGACCACAGTACTCTATATGCAATCAGGAATGTGTATGTTAAAAACCAGGGTGCTCTTTGTTGCCCTCAGAATAAAGCTCCACTTCAAAAGATCATGTTCTGCTTGTAGGGCTGGTAAGCAAATCTGGTGGGACTGTCTCCTGAAGTAAATGCTCGAGTTTCATTGAATTTGAGATGAAGAAATTTCAATTGACAGGGCACTGGTCTTGGACAGGGGTGACAGAGGTTGAGGCTTCCAGATGATCACCTGAGCACTGGTCCTTGCATTGCTCCCTCCAGCTACCTCACTGTGAAATAGGGTTAAAAGCATGGAAAATTAATTCATCCGAGGTGCTAGGCCTGTGAGAGGAGACACATGAGTACTGCAGATAAGCTGGAGTGCTGTGGGCTGAAAAATGCATGTGATTATGTTCTTGGAGACAGGATCTGTCCTGTGCAAAGAGAACAAGACTAAGAACATGCAGAAGAGAAGTGTCTCCCAGTGCGGCGCTTGTTAATATTGAAGTCATGACAGGCACACTGCCAGTCGCCTGCAGTTGGCATCATGCTGGGGAAGTAAATAAGATGGCTTGCTCCAGATCTTATTACAGAGTGGTAGCTTCTGCTGCCCCTCTTGTAAAATGACTTGCTTTCCTTGAGAGAAAATCTCGTTCATCCCCACGTGACTCGAGTGACTTAGGGAGAACAACATGGAAAGTCACTTCTGCCAATTCACTTATATGTAAATAGTCATGGCTGAGAAATTGATACCAGGAGTTGTTTGGGACCATCAGGTTCTTTTGATGTCTCTGTGTGTTACAGGCACAAGGGAATATGTTCATTTTCTAAAAATAGGGTGCTGTATGCATTTTTAGGTTTTCATTTCATTTTGCATTTTGCCCTTAAACTGCCTTCCCAGTTCTTCCACATCCCACATCTTGGCCCATTTTCAAATCACTGTTTAGTTAACAGGGCTAGGAGTAGAGAATTCACTATACAAACTCATCCATTTTAAAGATGCTGGCGGGCAGCTCTAAAAGGTCAGAATACTTAGATTTTTCCTGTCTGATAGCAGTCTAGCTGGGTTTAGCCACCTCTGAAACAGTGTCCTGTGCAAACATTTCATTTCTGACAGCCCCTCCAAATGTCTTCTTCCCAATTTTATCTCTTTTCCTGGATTATCACCACCCTCTAACTTTGGCTCCAAGAGTTAGAGATTAAAGGAAAAGAGAAGGACTGCATCCATCTAAATTGTGTTTGCCCTGTTCCTTCTCATCTGCCATGCCTGGGTCCTTGGAGTTATCTCCAGGCTCTCCTGGTGAGATCCAGCCAAATCTTTACTTGGAATAGGGTAGCAGTGCTGCATTTGTGTAGTGGAGCAGCAGCACTTTTTTTCAGTTAAAGTATGAGTTCTCTCCAGCACAGGAGAATTCATTCAAGTCCTTGAATTCAACTGATTTTAGCTTTTCTGAATAAATTTTGCTTTGTAAAGTGAGACCACTAATCCATGCTGTAATAAGAAGATTTCTGGAAACATCCTACCCTGCACATACTTCTGAGTGAATGTGATATTGTATACAAGATCACACCAAAACTCAGAAGTACACCATGAATGTTTACTGTGACTTAATTCCTCATTAGTTCTAGTTTTCTATTTTAATGACAATTTTTTCATCCCTTGAAAAACACTCCTCCTCCTGGCTGCATTCCAATGTAGGAGAGAGATAACTCACTATACCACCATTTAATTTATAACTTTGTCAGTCATTCAGTAATTATTTCATTATTACAGGAATGCAACCCACAAACAGATTTCCCCCTCTGTCCCCCACCCCCCAGATGAGTTTGTTTGGCCCCAAAGAAAGCCCAGGTGCCAAATTGCCCAACAGAAAATTACAAACTATGTTTCCACCAAGGGCTTCTACAGCTGCACTCTCTGCCTGATGGAATTTTGTTTGGGGTTTCAACCCCCTTCTTCTTGCTTCATCTTCCTTTCTTCTCTTATTTTCAAGTAGCTTCTCTGAGTATTTTTTTGTATTCTGGCACCTGCAGCCTGAGCATGTAGAAGCACCTTGGAAATAAGTGTCTCAAACCTATCCCTGATCTGTGTTTTTGCTTTAGCCATTGTTTATGCAGTAGTCAAAAGAGACAAACAGTGTGAGCACAATCAGCAAGAGGACACTGGAAATTGCTACCTCCTCCTCTCTTCTTCCAGTCAAAAACAACAGTATTTGTAACCAGAGAAAGCCTTATGCAACACACAAGCATCTCAAGTATGGTAAATGGCTTCCAATTGTTCCATGTGTCTAAGTAATTCCTGGTCCCCCACTTTTGATATATTTTGTAATTTTTATTGAAACAATCACTTATTCCTATTTTATTAGTGTTTGGATATTTTGTGTGGACAGTGTCTAGCACACTACAGATACTTTCTCTAGTCAGAAAGCTTTGCAGCCTATTTAAAAATAACAACACAGGATGAAATTAGGGATGGGATATATGAAATTTCCAGAGTGGAAATAAATGTATTTTTTCTATATGTTTCTAATCAGCAAAAGTGGGTGGGTTGCTGCACTGCAACAAGTTTTTAAAGTTCAGTGTCTCCTGACTAATTAAAACCTTTCAAAAGGAAGCTCCTCTTCCATTTGGAGCTTTGTTGAGAAGGTATAAATCATGCTGTTGCAGTGACATTTTTCAGGAAGTTGGATGAACCTTTCCAGTCTGTCTGGAAGACCTCAAAGCACCTCTGGATGGACAGCCCCCTTTACAAGCTAAGTTCTGGAGCCAGATTTTACAAGAATTGACAGGTAATTTTGAAGTTCTTATTTAGATCCTGAATTGGAGGCAGTTGGATTTTGAAAGAAACATATTATTTAAGCATGTATTTTGGGATAGGTCTTCTCACCTCCCTGTTAGGAATTTAAAAAAAAAACTAACCAAACAAGAAGAAATTACTCCTTCTATTAATTTCTAAAATCTTAGAATTGAATCCTCCTATTCTTAATTAAATTAGATGTATATTAAAGCAGTGTCTCCTTATTTTCCAACATGTCCCCTCAATTTGCTCTTCTGCCCCTGCCACTTTTGTCTAGAAAAGACCTCTAGAAAAACCAATAAGCATAGACTTTTAAAATTTCCAACATAAGATAGTTTATTGGAGATTTTTTTTCTCATTCAGGTGACTGGATTGCTAGGGTTTCTCTTCTGCTAAAACCTGAATTGATTTTAAATAAAGTCTGATGCTTTACACCACAGATGTGATAGCAGTATCACTGCGGTATGATTCAGGATCATGGGCTAAGATCTGTGTTTTACTGCTTGTGATTAACCCCATTGTTCCATATGCAGTGCAGTCAAGTCATCAATTTGCTGTCATAAACATGTCTGTCAAAGCTTGGACTTCATGTATGTTACTTAGGATATGGGAAGGAAAATAATCATGGGTCACTGTGGAAAGGCAGGAAAAATATAATCATGAGCACCATGATATGTGGAGCTGGTACATGGAATCAAGGCAACAAAAACTGGGACGTGGGACCTAGGGTGGTATTAGCAGCATAAGAAGACTTTCAGCCTATATTTACAAGAAGAACAAAATAGATTACATACAGATGTATAAAAGAAAGCTGTCTGACAGTTGAGAAATCTCGCTTTGCAAACCATTGACTGTCATTCAAGAAAGAACTGCTTATGACCTTATTCTGTCAAAAAATTCTTGGAGCAAAAGTTTGCATGGGAGAGTCTGTAGAGCAGAGGATCTTCAGGACCAGGATTATTCTTTATGGCCCAGATAGATGATACTGGTAGACTCATTAGGCTGTCCTTTTGAAAAGACACTGAAAAGTCAGTGAAAAGTCAGAGAATTATCTCCAGTAATATCAGCACAAAGAGTGAAAAACATCACCAAGCCTGCAGACCCTGAAATGAGAAAATGCCAAAAGAAACAGAGATTTTATTACCTCAGCTGTTATCATGAGATCACAATCCTGTTGAGCAGTAACGCAATGGTGTTTTCTAAAATGAGCTACAAATTAAGTGATCAGAGGCAATTTTTTTCTGTTTTTTTTTCTATTTTTTTTTTAAAAGCGACTCATTGACCCTTGGTGTCAAATCCCCATTTTGGGGTTTCTAGTGAGAGGCATATCCACTGGGTCCGATTTTTTTTCAGAATGTGTTAAACACTTCCACTGCTTCCACCAAAGCCATACTTCGGGTTGTGTAAAAGCATCAGAAGTTCTACAGGGATTTCTTCTGGAGCAAATATGCAAACAGCAGTCTGAGGGCTCCAGCTCTTAAAAGTATGGAGAACCTTAAATGGCTGGGATAACTAGGACGGAAAGAGAGACATCTGCTGAGTTGTTGAAAAGACATATGCTCTCAGCACTTCCTTTGTCATGCAGTTTGGAAATCTTTTCTCTCTGAGTTTATTGCTAATATTTAATTTAAAACCAAATTTGGATTGTTGACAAAATTATAACTTGTAAATGGACATTTCTCCCCTCCACCTTCCCAGTCTTGTCTGGGCAGTGCTTATTCTCCCATTTCCTCCTACTGCTGGTCTCAGCTCATGTACCCTGGGTTGTGCTGGAAAAAGGGGGACCTCAACCTGGCTGTGGCCTTATGTGAGAGAAAAGGTTGGCAGGAGAGTGGGAAGTGGTGGTTTGCAAGTTGGTAACATCTTGCTCTTCCTGTTCTCCTTCAGAACTGTAATCACGTTTATATTGTGTGGAAAACGTGACTTTATTTGTGTATGTGTGTTTGTGTATGAACACTTAATGACATTTCAAGGCATCCGACAAAAGCTTAATTCCTTGGATTGGTTTTGTCAAATAATAAAATGACTTGACATAAGTAAAATTGAAAGCAGATGTGGAAATATGGACTTTTAGCAGTCATTCTGCCCCTCCCCCCCACCTTTTTTCTCTTAACTCTGTTCATGCCAGAAATATTTTCATTTTTGTTTCTTACTTCCTATCTGCAGAATAAAGCCTGGGAGGACGAGTTCTGAAGCAAAGAACCAACGGGCATTCATTTTGCATTTTAATGTCTCCTTGTAAAATTTCCACCTTTTCTGAGTTAATTTTCCATTATAAAGGAAAGTTCCTCTTCCCTCATTCTGAACTTATCTGCTCTGTTATGTAATCATTCCTGTCCACAATGGCTGTTTACTGCTATTGCTTGAATCTGAAATTGTAGGTTATGTGTTGGGCTCAGCTAAGAAAGCAGCCTACATTATGTTTTTACCTTCCTCTCCAGCTGGACTAAGTGCTGGATGGAAGAAATTATAAAGATGCAGAAATGAAATTGGAAAAATTGCACATGGGCAAAAGGTGGAAGGGTTCCTTTGCCATGTTTTACACTATAAAATACATAATCTTTATGGCTGTTCCTTAGTCTGAAAGGAATAGGATAAAAGAATCAGTGGTGATTATAGAAACATTGAATAGTTTGGGTTGGAAGTGACCTTGAAACCATCTAGTTCCAATCCCCTATGTTGCATGGACACCATCCACTAGACTAGGTTGTTCAAAGCCCCATCCAGCCAGGCATTAAACACTTCCAGGAATGAGGCATCTACAGATTCTCTGGACAAACAGTTCCAGTGCCTCACAGTAAAGAATTTCTTCCTAATATCTAATCTAAATTTATCCCTCTTTAGCTTAAAGCCATTACCCTTTTCCCATCACTACATGCCCTTTTGGAAAAGGTCCGTGTCCAGCCTTCTTGGAAGTCCCCTTGGGGTACTGGAAGGCTGCTGTAAGGTCTCCCTAAGCCTCCTCAACCACCACCCCAACTCTCTCAGCCTGTCAGAAGCAAAAGTATTATCAGCTACTTAAATGTCAGCAGTGGCTTTGTCACTGGGACAGCCCTTCCCAATGTATCAAACCAGTCTGACTGGAAAAATTTAGAAAAATTAAAAATTAAATTGGAGTAACAACAATGGCAGTTTAGAGTTAACATTGATTTTCTTGAATCTTCAGCCATGGTATCATTGTTCACACTGTTTTGGGAAGAAATTAGACTTATAAAAACTATTATCATCTTTGATTTTGACCATTGAGGGAAAAGATATATATGACCAAGAAGACTGAAAGTCTCTAAGTTGTTTATGACTTGAATATTAGAGACAGTTGTCTCTAAGTTGCATGCAAATGGTGGTTAGTTAATGGAAAAGCTAAAAGAGATGCATTGCATTACTTGCAGTGCTAACACAGAGGCTGCCAGCACACAAAATATTGCCATCTGACCTTGTCCCATCCTCGAATTCAAAGTCAGCCCAATGTTCACCAGTACTGAGGGTCAATGCTTTCAGCTGCCCATGAGATTGAGATTTGATGACTCCTTCCTTCAAAGATGAGGTGGCTGGTCTACGCATGAAGAGGACCCTAATCTGCTTTTTTAATTCAGACCATTAGTTTTACTTCTTTGTCTGGGGCAGGGTGGGCCTGGTTTCTAAGGGCACTGAGACGACAGGGTTCCAACTGCAGGCACCAGTAGTTATTGTTTTTGGAAAGTCTCTATTAATAAGCTGTGTTAGTAATACAATGCCAAGTTTAAAAGCAGCAGATAATATCTGAGGTGAGATCCTCATTTGAATTATGAAGGTGAAATACATGGGCTGAAGTGCTCAAAAATTAATCTGAGTGCAGGAAAGTATCTGAATATATTCAGAGTTTAAAAAAAAGAGATGGGGAAGGATGGCTGGTGAATCCAGCCAAAAGAGGAACTGCCAGGAAGATGTCAGGAGGATAAAAAGAGTTCAGCAGAGGTGTTAGTCCTGCATAAAAGTGATGAAGAGGAGAGTGTAAATTAAACAGTCTGCTCCTTTAGTGTACACTTACATGTGACAGGCACACCTACCACTCCCAAAAAACACCCTTCTATTTCAAGCAGGATTTCAGCATGGAATGAAAATCTAGTATTAGACCAAATACATTGGAAACATTCTTCTAGCCCATCTTTTTCTGCCCTGTGAATCTTAGGGTTCCTCTGGGCTGCTGGCCAACCCAAAATAGCAATGCTGAGGAGACAGAGTTTTGCTGTGTGGGCATCTGTTGTCAGGTGTCTTGAGTTTACTCAGGTTAGCATGCACCTCCTTGCAGTGCTCTGCACAGCTGAAATGATCAGTTTGTGCCATGGAGATAGTGTAAGCTCCAGACAGCTGAAATCAAGTGTGCCTGGTAAGTGTAACCCTGTGCTTAGTTTAGAATACTCATTTCAAGAAAGGAGATCTTGTAATGAGTGTTTGTAATATCTTATAAAAGGTTAATGCTTTATTAAATGACCACTTATTTTTTAAAATTAGTAATAGCAATTTGTAAAATGGTAGAAATAAAAATTTCTGAACTACTGACTTTATTCCTGCTTATTCAGGCCAGTTTCATACTATACTTTTCAATACCAGTAGTGCTAAAGAGACAGATCTTTTTTTTGTTAAGGATACTGCAAGAGGATATGAGTACTTAGAAAGTTAATAATTATGCTTACCTGTGTAACCATCTTGGGATTGGCCTAGAGACACAAAAGTTTAAAGCCCAGGTCTCCAATCTATCTTCCAAACATATCAGTAAAACCATCCACTTGTGAAACTCTGATTGCATGATTCAGCTTGCAGCATTATTTCTTTGCGATGGACAAACTTACCAGATTTGTGTCGATAAAACAGAGACTTGTATAGTATTTATGGCAAGTATGTTTTCTTTTTGCCATATCAAAATGTCAAGAATGTCCATCAGCTTTTCACATGTACACACTGTTCTAAGTTTTGAAAACATAATTAGTGGAGGCATGTAGTCATCAGCTCTATCAGGTTGCTTCATCTTCTGTGGGGTTCTGCGCAGTGTAGACCTTAAGTAAGTTTTCTTCAGAGCATTTGTTAAACATGTAAAAGTCAAGTATGTGACTCTGTTTCCTACACTGGGCTAATTTGGTATCCTAGACTAAATGTATAATGACAAACTGAGTATTGTCTCCTGCTAGGGGGTAAAACAATGTTGGCCACAAGTATTCTTGGTCCTTTGCTGAAGATGGCAAGCTTATGGCTTATGGCTGAAAAGAAAATTCACTGTTGAAAGAATCCTTCAAAGTCAAAACTCTCTGGATCAGGACTGATTTAGCTTGAGTAACAGTGGGGGAAAAGAGCCATGAAATGAAACACTAGGTAGGTCTTCTTATGATGTTTACTCTTTTTTTCCTTGCAAATAAGATAGAAGTATAATTGTGTTCCAAAACTATGAATATTGGCCCTTGCTTCCAACGTTTGCTATCAAGTCCTCTAAGCAGTCAGTTTTGATCTTACTTTTGAAGGAAGATTTCAGAACTCCTTATGAAATGTGTTTGTGTTATTTCCATTTGTAACTCCAGGTCTGGAGACTTTCACCCCAGAGTTACGCTTCTCTCTTAATCCTCGCCCACACTTCCTTTTTCCAGGCTTTTCCATCTCCGTTACACTACAATTCATGCTTCCGTATAGAGGTACATACTGTGGGTGCTCATTCTAGTACTTTTCTCCCACTGTCTCTTCCTGTGAAGGCCTTCATTTGTGTCTCTTCCTTTCCACATCCTTCCTCCCATTATTTGGGAAAGTATTTGTTGGGGCACTGTATAATAAGCTCTATTGGAAAGATGGGATGGAAAGAGATGAGGGAGTGATACTGTTATTTCAGAAAGCATTAATGAATGTTGTCAGCCAAACCTTTGACCTGAGAGGGAGTGGTGGAAGCACAAAGCAGATGACGAAGGTTCTTTGTGTTCCCCATTACTGTTGTGCTGGTTTTCCTTGGCTGGGAGCATCTGGAATAGTCTCTAAGGTTTCTAATTGAGTAAATGCAGCATTCCCAAACTGTTATGTGACAGACAGACAGACAGACAAGCCTACAAAGAAATGCCATAAATTTGAGTGTGTGGGTTCACAAGACTGGTCAATTATTCACAATTAGAAAAATAAGGTTACATAAATGGTCAAGATTTTTTGGGAGTGACTAATTGTTTTAGATGTCTTATGCTTTGGATGATCCATTAAAATTACCTTAAAAGGGCTTGTGCTTTGGCAAACAAGTTTCCATAATTAAAACCGAGAATCCTTACAGATACGATGGACAACAAGAAAACCCAGAGGTTATCAAAATCAGTTTTTCTCTAAAAGTGTTGACAAAAAAGTTATGCACAAGGACATTGTTTTCTGGTTTATATCAGTCTGTGAATCTTCTTCACATGTTTGTATACAGCCTTACAAATAAATGTTAACAGTATGTTTTATAAGTGATGTTGTATGTGAAAGCACTTTACTAGAAGCAGACACAGTTGTAATGGTCTGAAAGGTTGGGAAAGGAGGCTTAGAAGGAGCTCATTTGTTAGGTCTTGAATACAGAGCTGTTTACTCCCCACACACAAAGCATTTTAAGAGGGAATGGGGCATTGCTGGTGTCTAAAGCATGGGAAAAGCTGTGTGGTGCAGGTCCTAGCAGACCTTTTTTAGGGTCGCTATAGAACGGGGGTTCCCTGGGGTAGGCAGGATTTCTGTGGACACAGCCACAAACTGGTCACTTGCAGCACCCTGGGAAGAGGCTGAAGAAAAGCAGCCGAAAGGTCACACAATCCATCCAGCTAAACAGTCCTGGTGGGTGGCAGTCTGAAATAATTCCTGAGCTATTAATTAGGAAGATGCTCTTCCAGGTTCCGGCTGAAGTCATAAGACATGCCGAGGCAAGGAGCCAAAAGATCAAAAGGACACTAAATATTTTTTTTTAAACCATTCTGTGGAGAGAGAGAGGAGAGAGCTGTCCGGGTCTGGTTCACACAGGACATGCTGATGGGGCTGGGCTTTGGTCTAGGATGTGAGGAAGCAGAGTCTGCCTGGCTCTGCTCTCTTTGGTTTGCACTTAATGCAAACCTGTGGATTCTTTTTTATTTTTTAATCTTTTTTCTTTATCTTTTGTCTTCTTTTATAAAACTTTTTTGCTGGTAGTATTTTTTGCTCTCAGTGTTAGGGTAGACCAGTATCTTGATTTGAAAAGGCTGTGTGATTACCTGTGTTAGCCATTTGTTACAAAGCTTTGAGAAGGAGTTTTGCAAGTGCTGATTCCAAGCAAATTCCTAGTTAGATATACATAAGCCCACCACATTTTTACTTGAGACTCACCTTTAATACCATGTGAAATATTGAGTTAATCCAAGAAAAACAAATCAGTGATGCCCAGCTCCAAAGGACCGGGAAGGATCTATGTTGTTTATTTGGGAACAAGGGCCAGGTCAAATCCATGTTTCATGAAACAAGTAGTTAATGAATAGCACAACCCAGAAAACCTTGCTTACCACAGACTTCTCTTTCTTGCTCTTCTCATTTCCATGAGTCTATTCTTTGTATCCTCTAATGTATGGTAAAGGTATATGCTGCAACCTTTCCCATATGGACTCCACATGCCAGTTTTCACTCATCTCACACCCACTATTCTGTCATACCTGTCTGAAAATGAACATGGAAGTTAAAATTCATTGAGAGGAAACTGATATGAAAAAATGACTGTTTGACAATCTTGAATCCTTATTACCAAGGGAACTTTGCTAAACAGGGTAAGTATGGGAAACTGAAAGCAACATGGAATTGATTTTTGCAGCAGCAGCCTGGTAGGAAGGACACCAAAGCATCTAAACTTGCCCTGTGTACCGTGGATTTGTTTCTTTTTTTCCCCACTTCAAAAAGAAAGGTAGGTTTGAATGTGGAAGTAGACGTCGTTCACTTCTTGCAGGGAAAAAGAAAGCCAACATTTTGCAACCCAAACAGGAAACATGACTGTAGGTCCTGATTGTACAAAATTTTTCTTCTTCTGCCATTCCTCTTGTGGTTGCACAAGGGAAACCTCCTTTAGGTGGAATGTTTTGGTAGAGTCCAAACTGAATCCAGTGGGGATTCTGTTGCAATTTTAAACTTGGAGCAGCTGTCATCCCTCCTTAATACATCAGTGACATTTTGATATAACAGAGCAAGTTCTCACAACTTCAGTGGAACTCACATAGTCATATAATGTGAGACTAATCTTTTCTTTAACTGTCATTTTTTTTTATTAAATGTCATCACATTTTTTTCAAATAGCATTGCAGAAAGGAAAGGTCATAACACTAGATTGAGGTACACCTCACCTGAAATTTTGGTGCCTATTTCTGACTGTATATGCATTTATACAAATATTGAAGAAAATAACCCTTTATAATAAAATATTATTGAAAGGTCCATTAAAACCCTTTCCCCCCCATACACTTTAAGAGGGAAACACAAACCAAATCAGACCTGCAGATTGTTTAATGACATTTCTGCTAGTGAAAAGGCACTTTTTTAAGGTCCAGAAGAAACTAGTCTGTTTACACTTCAAAATGACCTGAAGGCCTTAGAAATGCATGACTTCTTGTAAATATGATTCAGATAAATTAAATTTGAGCTTCTAAATGACTCTGAGATTTGGAAAATACCACTGGTTACTTTTTATGATGAGTAATGATATAATATTCCTATAATGAACCAAGTCATCTGGGATAGCATTAACTTTCATTTAATGTAAACTTTTATTCAGATTCAAAGGAGTGACAAGAATCTTTCCCCTACAGTACATTTTTTATGTTTCCACTGAACTTTCTGGAATTGTACATGTAAGTGAAGCTGATTATATGTCTAATGCAGAATCTGTAGAACACCAGAAAGAAAAGGTCACAGTAGCAAGCCATCTATTCTTCTCAATAATTGACAGATGTGCAACTAATCCTCTTAACACAAAATCTCATTTTGATAATTGATTTATCCACAGCCTATATCAAAAATATCCTAAAATTAATTTATTAAAAAATTGATACAACCATATTTTTCTTCACGTAACTAAAACCACCATTCCTGTTTGGTGTTTGAAGCTATTATATTATGCTTTATTTCTATAAGCAAGAAGTCTAAGTTGGGCTCCAGGAATTTTTTTCTACCTATGATGCCTAGCTGATAATATTTCCCTTATAAATCGATCATATTCTTCTATTGTTTCAGTTCATTTAAAAATGAAATTTGTCAAAATCAGAGGCAGGTGTACACCCTTTATTGAGGTGAGGGAGAGCTTGTTATTGATTTTCCACTCTCCATGCAAATACTGCCTTATAAGATGGCTGAGTGTGAGAAATTTATAGCAATCCTCTGCAAAATGATAAAAATTGGCACAATAGAGGGACTTTGTAGTTCCTGAGATAGCAAAGAGGAGCAGCCCTTCCTTTTCCACTATTCAAACTCCTGATAGCTGTGCATTTATAACATATTAACAAAAACATTCCCTCCCACAGCAATAACAAATTGCAGAGTGTCTACCAAAGCTTAAAGGATGGCACTCAAAAAGTGACAAGGAAAAAAAAAACACATTTGGAGTAATTTTGTTTCACAGGTGTGGACTTGAGCACATGTTGCCTGTAGTTTCTAGGCATATGTATAGTAGCTTTTTATAAAGATTAAACATGATCCTCATTGACAGCTATAAGACTGAAAAATATATTGGAGCAGTATATAAATCTGTACAAATGCTGGAGATATAGCAATAGAAAAAAAAATTTCTCACAGCAGCAGTGAGGAGAAAATATGTATTTTAAACTAAAAGTTTAATCTTGAGGGTAAGTTTTCATGGTGCTGTCACATGAGGCATTGACAGAAATAAGTGCCAACCTGGAATTACTCGGTGAGAAATATCACATGACCTTCATGGAAACTGCAAGTCTAAATCACAGAATGAATGAAACTTTGTCAAATACAGGCTGGATAGTGGTAACCATGCAGTGCAAATCCCACACAAAGTCCACCCTTGTGACCTAAGGTGAGATTACCATTTAGAGTTTCAATGCAACCCTGAAAGCATAGATGACTCCTGAATATTTGTATTCCTATGGGCTGGAGCAGACTGCGACCTTCCAATCTTTAATTTGTCTTGAGCTGCAATGTGTCCAAAGCACAGCTGTGCAGACTATCAGTGTCATGCAAGGATTCTCTAGTGATTGTTTCTTTTCCAACTGAAGACCTTCATAAAGGTCTTGGGCTGGATAATGGGTCACAAGGTCAGAGCTCTGTCACTGACATTGATGATATAAGGCTTGGCCCTGACATGGATACCTTGCCTGCTTGGGGTTTAAAAGGGAAAAAATACTCCATGGGAGTTATTTCTACAGCTAAAACCTGCTGTTTCATTGTTCTGTGGGTTGTCTTCCTCTGCCTGGCCCTGATGTGGCAATATTCTTGGTGCTTGGGAAGATTAAGCCACATTACTGTGTGATTTTTAGTGGAGTGACCCATACAGGTGTATCTAAGAGCAGAGTTCGGTATTCTGTGTGCCAGCTTTGTTGACAAAGCAGCCACTGCTCCCAGCTCCTTAGAGTCTGAGCTCTCAGTTCAAGCTAGGCTGCCTTCTCCCACTGAAGGGGAAGGCAAGCCATTGCATGATAAAGGCCAAGTGACAAGAATACTTCTCCCACTTATTTATAGCTTTTTGCACTGTTATCTCTCAGATATATGAAGGAAAACATTTATCTCCCTGAATCTTTCTGAAAAGGAAAAAAAATATTTCATTGGCACCATTTCTGTCTTTTCCTCTGAACTTTAGTTTCTCATATGCCTTTATACCCAACATCTGTTTGCTGGATCTGATTGTGAGCGCACACTGGATGCCTCATTATGGATAGATTGTAATCTCTCGGTACATAAATTAATCATTTTACCAGTCTGGCTTTGCTGTCAACTTTTTATGTTGGTGGCCTTTGAGATTTTATTGCGTACTCTGTTGATGAAAGAGAGACAGATTTGCATTAGAAATTATAAACTCTGGAGCCAAGGGGAGGGACAATGTTTAAAGAGGCTATTTCAAAGTCGTCCAGGAGAGAGGACAAGAAAAGCAGGTGACCAGAACCTCTTCTGTCCCAGAGTCTGGTGGCAGTGAGCAGAGAGTATTTTGAAGAAAAGATAAGGCGAGTGAAGTGTTTCCTTACATCCCTCTTGCTTCTGGCAAATTTTAGGAATGAGCTGAAGAATGTTCCCAAACCATTGTATTTAATAGCTAATGACTTTTGGTTAAGGAAATGTGATCCTCCCTTTGGTCAGTAATATGTGCTGAATAGTGTCTTCAGATCCCTGCCAGCCATGTCTTCCATGAACCTTTGAAGATCTGTGGAAATTTGTTTGGCTTATTTTTCAGTTTCTCATTTTTCAGATCCACAGAGCTGCTCCAGCTGAGGCCATCTAAGGATGTGACCCTAGGGTTCATGGCTGCGTTCGTGTGCTCTCTGCCATGGCTGTGGTAGCATTTTGCCACTCTCCTCGCTGCAAATAGTTGAGTAACATAAAGAGTCTCTCTGTCTGACCGGCAAAATAAAAAGAAGCAGGAAGGGAAGGCTGTTTCTTCTTTCTGCATGGCCTTTGGGACTGAAAAGGCTTTTCATTAGTTGTTAGGTGTGTATATATATGTCTGTATATTTGAGGAATAATTTTCCAAAATTTTACAGTCTCATAAACATGCTGGGTTTCATCTTTTAAAAGCATGGTCCTGGTACATGATAGGAAAAAAAGAGCTTTTGTTCTGAAAGAGTTTTCTCAGTCATAAACCATGCATTTAGCTACTGAACTTGCCCACATTTTGTTACTGTTCTCCCTCCAAGTATACAATACAGTGTCAGATTAGACATTCTACAGTGTATTACAAGTCTTCCTTTTAGTTTCACATAAACAAAACTGATAAATATTGTCAATCAGAGTTACTATTTTTTAACTGCATAAGATGAAGCTGTGGTCATGAGCAGTGTAAGCCCAGGCACTTTTGTAGCTCCTTTTGCTGACACTAAAGCGCTTGTAATTTTCTTATTAATTTCTTTGAACTATTGAAGGAATGTGCTGCAATGCTTTATTCCTGATGACAGAATATACAAGTCTATATGCCTGAGTTTTGTCTCAGAATTGTCCAGATAGATGTTTGTCCTTTTTTTCATGTGCTATTGATGATTCAAGGGTTAGATAAATTTACTGTAGTGGGAGGAATTGGCAGAAGTAATACTTGTATAAACATGATCCTTTTAGTTTTTTAAAAAAAACATGCCACTAAATCACTTTGCTCCCAGTTGCACACACCCAGAAGTTCTTTCTCATCCCCTGGGACAAGATTTGGTAAGTCCTTTCTGGTCATGATTTGCTTTCAGAGGATAATTTAAAGTGTAGATAATTATTGTATTTTGTTAGGAAATGGGTTAGCAAACTAAATTAAACAGTATATTTTCATCCTGCTTCTTGGTGTCAAAGAGTGTAATAGAGATATACAACGATATTTGCTTTGGTTTAATCTCTGTTTAGGTGGTCAATAGATCACTTGTTAGCACTTGTAAGTAGCTGGTAAGTAGCGTATGTCGGTGTACATCCTTGCAAAGTTGGTTAACCCATATGTAATAGTTGTCTTTTAACAACTAAAGCTGTTGATTAATTTCCAGATGTAGTTCCCTGCCTGGGAGGTTTTATGCATTACAACAGAAAAACCTTAACTGTAGTATTTCTTGTTTGTTTGTTTTCAATCTAGTTGCCCACTGATTTGGAAACTTCCTTCTGTGAATTGTGCTTAACCGTATTACTATAGCATCAAGTTTTTCATGGCAGAGACAGAATTACTGCTTAATGCAGCATTTCTTAGTGGTCCCCAAATTCAGATCCAACTTGAACATAAAATGAAAGAAATCATGTCTTTTGCTATCTAAGAATGACCTTGTAGGTTACTTGCTGGATTTTTTGTTTTAGTGAATGCTTGATATGTAGCTTATGTCCTACCATGAAAATGTAGGCCCACATGATAATGATCTTTCATGAAAGAGAAATGTTCTGTTGGCCATTTACATAAGTTTTTAGTTTCTGTTGGTTCGACAAAAGTACAAGATACTAACTAGAGATCTCAAATACAGAGCTAGAAGCAAAATTTTAAGAACTATTTAAAATTCATACACCTAAATGCTACTTCGTATAGTTATAGGTGTCTGTGGAAGAACATGAAATTGGTGTTTGTGTGGGTACTTGTATATTTAGCTATGCAGATGTGTATGTGCGTGTATACATAGATGTACAACATCTGATATATGACATGAAGGTGCATACAAAATATGAGAAAATAGTAATGCTTTGAACTCAAGCTATGTTTTTTACTATTTCCTGCTGGAAAGGCAATACCATTAGTGGTGTCCTGAGAATATGATTGAAGAGATCTGGAGGCTCAGCTATCTCAGGACATATCAGAAGATTGCACTGTTGAAATAATGGTTCTTTGGACTGGTGGCCACTGTAAGCCAAAGCAGCAATCCCAAAGAATCAGCAAGAATTACTTGGTATTTCTCAGTATGGGGTGTTCTGTTCCCTTAGGTTCAATGATTATATTTGGGGAAAGTTTGAGTTGAAAGGCATTATTTTATTGGAATGACTTCAAGAAGTATTATACAATTATGTACACAGCTTTCTCTGTAAGACTTTGGAGTGTGGTTTTTCCAGCTATGTAATGTGGTGTTACCTACAGCCCAGAAAGGTTTTGTTTGACAGTTCTGGTAATCCCTTATGAACATCACCAGATTACGATTTTGATTTTGCTCTTTAAGTTTTTTTATCCCCATATCTGGCCACACAGTTGTATATGCTCTATATGTATACACAGTCAAACTGTTCGGTTATAGTGCCGTGACTTATGAAAGAAAACTTCAGGAAGAGACTGTAAGCAAAGCTTATTTGGAGAAGCAGTGGATGGCACTGTTGGATTATAATTATAAGGCAATAAAACATGCAAATTATAAATTTCAATTTTTTTGAAAATGCATGAGCTACATGTAATGTAATATAATTCCTTGAAAGGTATGAATTGAAGTTAAACCTCAATAGAACGTGATATTCAGGTGAGCGTTCTTGCTCTATGGTGTATTATACAAATCATTTGGGTCATTTAAAAGGAGACCAATCCAATTTGGGTTCCAACAAATTGTGGTGTTTTCCCTTTTCCCAGAACTGCTGCTTATAAAGAATATTTTTTTCAAGGGCTCCAGCTCCTGAGGGGGAAGGAGGCTCTGGTGCAGCAAGAACTTGAGTTAGAATGCTGGAGCAGAGCTATTGCTTCAGCCTGTTTAGGTGGCCTCACATTTGCCATCATGGGTTGAGAGGTCCTGGAGGACACCAGCAGCCTGCAAATATTTCATGTAGAAACAGGGCTTCTATTCCCATATGGCACAAAAACCTATGTATACTTTGAATCACACTGATCTTGACCTATGCTAAGAAAAGCATAAATTTTGAAATAATTTTGTGCTGATTGTGTGTACAAAGTTGAATTTTACCCTGCCTTCATAGTCCTTTCTTGGGATACTTGCTGTTCTCTGCTTTACTTGGCATGGGTTGTGAAGGAACATTTGTAACATAGTAGGCCTGGCTTTTCCCTTGTATTGTGAACATTTATTTCCTTTTTTACCACACTGCTTCCAAGGATAGATTTGTGGAGCTGTGGATTACGAGGAACAAACATTTTCAAGTGTTTGTTCCACTGCAGTGATCAAAATATCTCCCATTATTAATTACCACAACCAAATTGAAAAGAAAGCAACAGGATAAATAGGTGAGCTTATGTTAAACCACAGCCTGAGGAAAAATCTCAAATTTTTTCTTTGCAGACAGGCAGATTCTGTGGAGTTCTTTTTCCTAGGTGCTTCTCAGATGCAGGTTCATCCTTCACCCCTTATGCTCGGTGTGTTTCTATGTAGTGTAGCTGTTTCTATGTTGTGTCAATCTCTGGATACTGCCTGTTCATGTCTACTTTATACTATGTGCTTTTCTGGAAGAGAAAATGCCTCTCCAGTACCATTCTGAGTGCCAGACTGTGCAGAAGGGTCATACAGACTGGGGGCCAGGGAGACACCTTAGAGGTGGTTTTTCTCTTCTTTAGCCAAGTGCCAGGCCACACAGGTATGTGGTGGAAGCTGTTTAACCTGCAGCATACAGTGTTCAAACTTTAAGGGTTTTTATGCCAGAGTCAGGCTGTCCTACTCGTGTTTTGAATGTGAGGGGCCAATAGTTCCTAGTGCCAGACAAGAAAGGGAAAGAAATAAAGGAGGTTTAAAATAAAGAGAAATATACCTGCCAACCAGCCCTGAAAGGTAGTTGGTGCTTTCAGCCAACTGCTCAAAAAAGTGAAGAAATCTAGAGGTCCTGAAGAGATGGAGAGTGGCAGGGAGCAGGGAGTGCAAGGAGAGTAGTGGCTGAGATGATGTGGAGGGTTGTGGGATCACTGACTGTACCTTTCCCTTAGCTGCTGCCCTTACCACCTGTGTGGTGCATGCCCTGGCATTGCCAAGATGGGAATCCATGCTGTATGCCTTATGGAGGAAGGGAGGGAGGAGAATAGAACCAGATGTCAGATGGGAGGGAGGAGGAGTTTTTTTAGAAATACAAAATGCTGCAGTTTTGGCTTTCTGTTTTTTGGGGTTTTTTGTTGTTTTGTTGTTTGTTTTTTGGTTTTTTTTTGGAGGGGGTTATTTTTTTCTCGTTGGGTTTTTTGTTGGGATTTTTTAAAATAAAAAATAGTAGGAAGTGTGATGAAGAAAGCTGAGTGTAGGCAGAGAGGAATGCAGAAGGAAGAGAAAAGGGAAGGAATGGGGAGAGGGGAGATCTGAGGAGAGGTGGGAGAGGTGAAGGGGAGATCAGGGCAGTGCTCTCTCCTTTAACTCAGTGTACCATTTGAAATGGCTATATATAGTTAAGAAATGCTAACATATGGCACTCATATAGCATATGGCACTCAAAATAGTTAAGAAATACACTTGTCTTGCAGCCAAATGCTGCTTTCATTTGCATGGGTGTAAGTGAGGATAGGATTTATTTCATACAAGAATGTTTCTCAGATTCCTCTGACTGTTAAATAAAATAACGGGAGGGAGCTTCCCTTCTATTTTATCTTGAACCCTCTTTCATCTGTGTGCAGGAACTGAATCCCAGGGTAGAGCAAGATACATGTACCAAAAAGGTTCCCCCCAACTTCCCAGTCTCTCTCTGGCTTTGATTTCACTAAGTTTCTTGCTTAAGAGTTTACAGAAATCACTGGAGAGACTTACAGTCATTTCAACAGCCATTTAGTAGGCTCACAGTATCCACAAACTTGAGACAGTTTTATAGGTTTTATTTTTATTTTCTTGGTTGAACCTTGTCAAAAAGCTATTTTTTTTTATTTGGAGATTAAAGAATATGCTCAAAGCCACACTGCCAAAACTCATCTTGCTCCTTTCCTTGGAAAGTGTATGAATCTGTGAATTAAATGAATGGAAAATCCTGATTTCTGTTTCTCATTCTGTCCCTGACTGGCCTTAGTAATCATTTGCATCTGCAGAACAGTTCTTAAATTTCCTGTTGCTTAGTTGTTGTTAGAATTGAAGGTGCCATTTGAAAAGGGAGATGAACTATGAGGGATGTTGCATACATATGTGGAAAAGAGTAGTCCCTGTTCTTTAAGAGTTTATAATATAAATAGACAACAGACAATGGAGAGTGAGTGGAAGGATTATCATCTCAAGTGAAAAGCTATTTTTTTCTGTATGGGTGAAGCACTCCAGCACTTCACTATTTAAAGAAGTCCTTCCACTGGAATCTGCATACTTACAAAAAACATGCAACATTCTGCACCAACAAACGAGAAAATAATATTTATACTGTCTAAGGAAGGTGGTTTGTTTTCCTGATGCTGTTTTTATTTAATGGCATGACCCTGAGAGTCCTCACCTACTGCTCCTGACAGCATGGTCAAAATACGAATTACAACTCCACATATTAGGTCTCCTGATCCTGAGTCCTGAGCTGCGTGTTTTTAGACCACATGGGCATGTTCAGTCTGCCTTTTAGTCTACCTAAAATATTAACTTTTCTTTCCTCACTTAGACATGGCAATGGATAATTTTTGTCTGATTCTCAGTCCTGACTACTGCTGTTCTGCAGTCATTAATTGAGGCTATCTTTCAAAACATGCTCATTACTTAAGGGGTTAGTTAAGGCTATCATTTAAAAAATACTCATTACTTCCATCCCTCAATAAAAAGAACACTGTAAGTAGGCTTAAAAATGAAGAAGAAATGCAAATATGAGCCATCATACTCAGTTGTGCCAATTTCATGCTTGACACAGAGGATGAATTCATCTAATAATTGCACAGGGACATTAGTGAGGTATGATAGATTAGGAATAAGTTGCAATAGGGAACCTACTTTGTTCAGCCTTATGTTTTTTTTTGTGACTCCCCAGACTCATGTCTCGACTGATACCTTTGCTCTGTCAACAGAAGGCATCATCATCATCACCATCATCATCATTAACAATAATAATAACAAACAACCCTCCTCATTCAACTAGCCAGTTGAGTTCTTAAAGTGCTATTTGAAGTGCTATGTAATTTGTTTTACAAGCTCAGTTTTAGGCAGTGTTTTGCACTATTGTGTAAAATCTAGTTCTGGTCCTTTAAAAGTATATGGACACATGAAATAGAGTTCAAATAATGATTGACGGTATCAGGAAAATAATGTCTCCTTTCTAACATATCTTCCTGCACCAAAGTATGCCATGAGAAGAAGTTGGGGGGTCTGTGGTTTTGTTTCACGGTCAATCTTGGTTATAAACAACTGAAATGATAGTCTTGATTTCCCTCATGTGCTAGGTTTAAACACACTACAAATGAGGAACAATATGTATTACACAACCTATCAGTTTGGTTGAGATGAATGAAGAAATGCTATGGTAAATCCATAACTAAAAGCATATTTAGTTTGGTACTGAACTCATATAAACCATGAGGACAATTGCCTTAGTGTAAGCCATCCCTTCAGATTTATAAATCAAACACAACAGCCTGAAACACGAGGTCACCGTGTATTATCTTCCCCAGATCTGCCATATCTTGTAAGAACTCTGAATTTTATTGAAGTCTGCTATCCTTTCAGAGTATGTGAACTTGCCTCTATGGGACAGCAGTGTATCATACAACCCAATTAGATTTATATCACCATCACTCCATATCATTCTACTCCTGAACTTTTAGTGCTTCCTCTGCCTGCACATCCTTCATTACCTTTGTAGTTTTCATGGAGACTTCCAGAGTGTGAGCCTACACACCACGAGCTGACCTGAAAAGCCATGCCACACAAAGTGCTCAGTGATGTGCGTGTTAGTCATTGGCCTAACTAAAAGTTACACTTACGCCAGTTGCTTGCAGATACCTCAAGATGCTCTTTTGCTTACTGTAATTTCTCATTTAGAGCTCTTAGTCATTTCTTAGTCAGACCACCCCCAAGGGAAAAACTCTCCCTCAGATTTCTCATCTTTTTATATTTTGCTTCTTTTTGTGTATATGTTTTTTGTTTTTGTTGTTGGTTTTTAAATGCAACCTCCAGAGTAAGCATATTTCGTGAATGCACCTTGCAGCTTTGCATTAGTCAGAATTCTCTAATAAGACACATCATGTTCCTTGCTCTCTCTAGGCTTGGAGCAAGTGGGGAGGGCTAAAGCATCTATTTTCACTGTCAGGCTTCTAGACAAAGAAAATGAACATTATGGAATTCTTCTGCTAAGGAATTAGAAATTAATTTCTTTTGTTTATAAAAATCCTTAGAGAAAATAGATAAAAATTAATCTGTGATTAACAACTGATTCCTTCTTTTTTTATTGAAAACCTTTTTTTAAAGCAACTATTTCAAAAATATTAACATGCCTTCACTTCAAGACATGTAGCTCATCAAGCTTTCAATATCTTTTTTTATCCCCAGTACACAGACTAGTTTTGCTGCAGGTCATCCTTCCCTTGGTCTGTTCTCAGCTTTGTGACAGCTGGTACCTCACTTGCCTCTCTGTGACACAGCCAGGCACTAATAGATCTGTCACTGGACCACTGCTGCCTTCTCCATCACCACTGCCTGTCTCGCATTACAGTCTTCTTTCTCTGAGTCTGTTGTATCAATTACATTAAAGAAACTGGAAATAAACGTGTGCCCACTCCAGAGCCTTAAACCTACACCACAGAGAGACTTTTCCTTTCAAGAAGAGGAAAGAATCTGAATAGCCTCTCCCATGAATATCCCACAGCCTTTATGTAACTTTTTAAAAATTAAATTCATCCATGTTATGTCTATTCCTTTCCAATGTTTTCCTGATTGCATGATACGATTCTTCCAGTGAAGACAACTGGTTTATATTCCCTTGTGAGTAAAGTGGAAACTTGTTAATGAAAATGTCATCACAGCAAATGCTTTTAATTCTCTCAGAACCACAGGCAGCAGTATGTATAACATTCACTTGCCAGTTGCCTGTATGCCTGTCCATTGCAGCTACGACTAGCTCTGGGGCAGCTGTGTGGTTCTCTCTCTACAGATGCTAGCAGAGGTTTTGTCTTTTCAAGGAAGTGTATTAATTTCATTTGATAAATTTTGATCTGATGGAAGCTATTTTCAAAATGGTATCCAGCCAAAGCCTTGGCTGCTCCTGATACCTGAGAGTAACTCCTTGCATTTCCACAGGTGATATATAAAATAGAACATCTTAATAAGCAGAACTTCTCTGTGTACATATTCTGTTGAAATTATGCAAGAGCTTAGATATGTTCCTACCCTTAGGCATTTAGGTCTATATAGCATGCTTACAAATGGCTCATCTGTGGGCCTGAAACACTGGCCATGAAAAGTTAGAAGCACCCAACCAAGACAAAGCCACACTAAACTCAGTCCCAGTGCCAGAGGAGATAGTTTAATGCATAAAAGGTAGACACCAAGGTTGTCACAAGTGCAGCATACATGCATAGCTCCATAGCATGTATAGATGCCATATCTACCTTGTTTGGTGTGTGTGCTTGCTTATTTGTGTATCTACCCATGTAGATCCTCGTCAGACAGAAGTCTTCTGGCCAGAAGACAGTGCTTTAACTGGCCTGGGAACAGAAAGAGAGTAAAAAGGTTAAAGAGGGTTGTTTACAAAAAGAAACAAAAAACCCCATACCAAAAAAAATGAAACAAAAACCCAATATTTTTGTGCTCAGCAGGTGGTTGAAGGTGCAGCTGCCAGGTTTTGACCTAATAGTTTAGGTATTCTGCTGTTCAAATCTTTTTCCCAAGGCATGTACCTTGTATTTACCACCAGATGAACCCTCGTCCTCCTGGTATGATATGCTGTTTTCTGGCAAACACAGTTTGAGTTGCCTTTTTCAATAATTCACACCTCATTTTATACCCTCATATAGATTGGTACCTTTTCAGTCCAGTACTATTTTTAGTAGAAAATGTTTTCCCTTATGGAGCCAAGGAGATGTGAAGCAACATTATTTGCTAAAAAAATCCATCTGTCCTTTTTTCCCCCTGAATTTTGGCAACTTTTTTCATGTGCCTTAATAGAATCTTCCTACACACATATTCCTCCCTGTCACCATTCTCCTGATAACTCCTATAATCAGTGTCTTAGAAGGCCTGTTAAGGTACAGAGCAGCACTGGTTCTGTGAAGGTGAATAAACAAGGGCATCAACACAGAGAAACTGGGGAAACCACCTTCAGCGTGTTGACCAAAGCTGTGTACTTTATATTGTATGGGAGGGAGCCTGACAGCACTAGCTACACAGGATTGCAACTGAACCACCTTTTATTCTTTTTGTTTTCAGATGGTTGTTTAGCAGCTGCAGCAGCAGTCCAGTTTAGCACTGTATCATTCACCGAGGGCATGGACCTGAAAGGATTGTTTAAAGTAAATATGATGCCATATCCTTAAGTTAAGGCTAGAGAAGTGCATTAACTACTGAAGCACTACTGAAAGTATCTTAAGTACCTTTCATTACTGTGCTGAAGATATTTAGTGGCTGGAAAGGGGTTGGGGTGGTTTTGTTTTTGAGACTGGCTTTATTTTATCAACTCTATCTGTTGTTTTGGAAGGACAACACAAGTCTATATGTAGGTATAAATATTAACAGGATTGTGGACACTAAAACCTATACTTACATATTTTCTCACCCATTTGACTGGATTAAGACCTAAGACAAATATGTGTATTGTTGATATAGAGCAGATAGAAAAGTTCAATATGCAGCATATACTGCTGATGAGTTCAAGTACTACGTACATTACCAAGAGCAATCTGAGCACAATCATAGCACAAAATATGTAAGAAAAACACACAGAAAGAGAAATTGCTCTATAAAGTTTAAAAGTCTCCAACACCCCACATTTGAGCAAAGCTGCTCATTCTCAAATATGGAGAGATTTAATTCCTAGT
>QUSF01000003.1:50185498-50264904 GCA_003676055.1 Chloebia gouldiae | reverse complement strand
GGAGCTGACTCAAAAGCAGAGTAAGGTGTGACCATCTGCATCTACTCTCTACGATAGCACCCTATGAGCTAGACTACTGCCTTAATGAGATGGAGGTGGCTGTTACTCAGTTGGACACTACACCCTGGAGTAGGATAGCCTTCTGGACAGAGATATTTGAAGATTTCTGGTAAATGTGAACATCATATAAAATGTCCCAAACTCTAGCGACTATACTCCATGAAAGGCCAAGACTTCTAACATGCAGGTGGCATCAAATATATTTCCAAATTTAAAACTCTCAGGCCACACTCTTTGAGGTTCATGTGAAGTCATCTGTCTGTCTTCAGTGAGAAAATGTTCAGCACAGTTCACTCCCTTGTCCTCATTTTTGGGTAGCTTGTTTGAGATTATTGTCTACACTCCAATCCTTCACAAAGAGTAATGCAAAAATGAGGCTATGGGAGGATTAAAGCTTACTCTCAAAGAGCAAGAATGGCATCATTGGGAAGCGAGCATGTTAGAGGTGAACAATGTCATCTTGACTCATTTTAGAAAAGAGGAAATCCAATCAATATGTCCAAGTTTTCCAGAATACAGTCATGAAAACGCTGTTGGACAGACTGCAGAATTCTTCTGTCTCCCATGGGTCATCTATTTGTATAAGAAAAAAGTCCCCTTGACACTGAAAGTGCCCCAGTCTAGCTCTATTCTTCTTCATATCCACAAAGCCCTCTAACTCAAGTGGTAATTTTGCAGACTTAGACTTGCCCTAAGTAATACTTCTTCATATCATGAGGAGACAGTAATACCTCTTCTCAGCAAGTGCAAATTGGCAATAGTCTCTCCTACCAAGAGGCACAGCCTGCTTGTTCGTTCACTGCAATATTTATGTCTTTCTCTGTAACAGTTCCTTTAGCTAGGAGCAAAACCCTAGTTAGGCAAAGCACTGGGAAACTGCCACATGCTCCTGCAACTATATGTTGCTATAAAATAATTCAAACACACTATTAGAGTGTGTAATTTAGCTCATATGTAGTTAGAATATGCAGAGTTTGCCAAGTGACTGCATCCAGCTGGAAAATCAATTTATATATGCCAGTTTAATAAAACCTGAAAGTCTTCCGCAATACATGAAGAAATGTTAGACAACGTTGAAATTGTACATTATGTAAAACCAAACATAGCTGTAAATTACAGGCTGAGTGTGAAGGATCATTCGTCTCCTGCCAAAATTCATATAAACGGTCACCAATTTGGGGATGGAGGGGGAAACATACCATAATAAAATGAAACTTTGTACAATTCCAAATAAAGGCTTCCAGGGCCAAATTTTTGGTAGAAGAAACTTTAAAACAAAGTTGACTTTGGCCTTCAGCCATTTCTTACTGATTTAAATCTGCAGTAGTCAGAGGCTACACTGGTGCTAATGAAAACAGAAAACAGGTGATTTAATGGTGAAGAGGTCTTTCTATATAATACAAATGAGCCCTGAGCTCTCAATATGGCCTAACCACATTGTTTGCCTGCAGAGTTCCCCCTTCATTCTCACTGTGGAAAGCACTATTTTCTTATCCATGAGGTACATACCCTATTGCTCTGTGTGTATAATTTCAGCCCAAGAAGTATCTACGCTATCCATTCCCTTGCCTGGGCTTTGCTGGTGGCACCTGAGGTGTCTTGTTAGGAAGGGCAAGATGCTGCCTTGCAATTGCCATTGCGGTGTATGGGTGCAAAGCAGTGGGTGTCACCAGTCCTGCTCTGGAGAGACAGAGATCAGCACTACAAACCCCACAGTGTGGATGCTGCTAATTATCAGGCTTGCTTCTGCTCTCAGCAGGGGGATGAATAGAGAAGTGGCACACAGATACTCTGGGAGTAGCACTTCCTCCTCTCCCTGGTTCCTTTCTTGAAGCTGTAGAGGATGAGTTGGGAATGTGTGTGTTCAGACAGGAGACAAACATGTGACTTCAGTTTTCAGACCTATCTCTTAACACCTTTTACTAACACCAGCCAACAAACTCTCATTAGTACTAGGGAACACAAAAAACTACAGGAGTGAGCCAGGCTTTATTGCATTTTGTTGTTTACTCTGTTTCCTGGACAAATAACACAAGGCAGGAAAAACAACATTCATCTGCAAAACAGTGGTAGTCTGATCCTCTTCCCACATATGTTGTCATATCTAAAATAACTATTTAGATTAAATTAACTCCTCATCTGCATTTGCATAAAGGGTTCTCTGCATAGGTAAGGTGAGTGAAACAGATATTTAGTGCACACTGCTTGCACACTGCCTACACCACTCTGACTAGGTCTCCCTTTCAGGGTGCTCTTGACGCAATGTGAACAAGAGTAGCCAGACAGAAGATATTTACAGGGAAGTTAATGTGAATTTATGTTCTTCTAGTGAATGTTCTATTTATGTTCTTCTAGTGAATCACTCTGACTTTGCTCTGATCCCAAAATAGGAAAGACAAGACTCTTCATTTAGAACTAGTTTGTCAGGGATCAGTTCTGTCAGATCCCAAGGAAACGCCATTTAGACCAATGGCTATGTCAACAAAATCCTGGAAATTGAATTTGGCCCACTTTTGAACATTTGCATCCTAAAAGCATTTCCAGCTTGTGGACATTGTATTGAGAAGTTTTCAGATACTCTGGTTAGCAAAGCAATTCCTCAAGCCTTTTAGATTAATTGAATTTTAGCAAACTATTTCATCCAAGGTTGTAGGAATCACTCCTTTCTCACATGAACAAGGTCTTACATTGCACCTTAACCTGCAAATCCCCTCACCAGTCTCCTTATTCACCCTCGCTTAGGGCATGCTGTTTGTTGGCAGGGAGTATTGGCATGAGTCTTTGTTTTCACAGAATATACAGTTTCACCTTGGCTTAGCACTTGACATCCTCGGTATCAATGCAGCCACTCACAGAAGTAAAGGTCATTGATTTAAACCACAAGTATTTGTGATTGCTTTTTTATGATTGCCACTGTCCAACATACAATTAGGCTTTAATGTGCAGAATGTGTTTCAAGAACTGCCAGTAATTTTCATTCCATATACAGTAGTTTTTATGCCAATACATGTGCTTTATATCTCATGGCAAGAATATTTAAGAGAGTGGAAGGTCAATCTTTCATAGACAATCCAAAAAATAAAATAAAAACTGAGAAAGATATGGAAATGTGCATACTCAGCAAGAACCCCAGCAAGAAAAGTTTTCTAGGTGATTAAATACAAAAGTGAGTGTTGTCCAATTGGTAAAACCATTGCAGGATATGTGCACACCAGTCACAGAAGTGCCTGGAATGCAGAGCCATTCAAGCTCAGCTTTTAACAAGGCAGTTGTGGACCTGGACACAGGCCAGATATAAAAGCCCTGGCCCAGCATGGGCTAATTTACCAAGCTCTTATGATGGCGATCTAATCTAACCAAGTTTATTGGCTTTGAGACAAACTAGGAACACTCACAGAGTCAGTAACCATTTGTCAGCTGGGGAGACAGCAGTGAAGAGCTGTGTGCAAAAAGGTAGACTAGCTAACTTTTCTAATTCTCCTCCCCAAGACACTCCTGACTGAGGCCTTATATCCCCAAAAAAGAGAAATATATACAAGGCACATAGGACAACTATCTTTCCAGATGCAACAATGTCAGCTGAAAGTCTGTTCACCCTCAACTAGTTCTTCTTCCCTTCACTGAAATACAACTATTGATAAAATACAAAAAGCAATATTGCTCTTTGGTTTGAAATAGCCATATTGGCACAGGAGAAAAATTAGGAGTTACTATATCATTTAACTTATATGAGTGTGATTAAAGCAATGCAACTTATGCATGTAGATAAATTTCAGACTACCATGCAAGGTGAAAATGACAGCTATTGCTATGTACCAGACTTGATTTCATTACCTGTGCATGAACAGTTTCTAACTAGGCCACACTCAAGCTTTCTGATGGATGCAAACCACATAACATCACTGGAATGACTCCAGTTGACCTCAAAATGTAATTGTCTCAATGTAATTAAGCCAAACCTCTCTTCACCTTCAGAGGAAAAAAAAAAAAAGAAACTTCAACTTCCTTAAAGAGTACTAGAAAGCAGGGAAAATAACTTTCAGAAAAATATTTTCACTCCTAAATAAAAATGTTTTCAGTCCTAAATAAAGATCTCTCCATGTATTGTACCAAATTCATGCTCAATTGAGATAAGCAATAAATATGTATGCTATTTTGTTTAGCTTGATTTTACCTTTAATTTGGTGAGTTTGTGTTTAAAAATGAGTAAAGTGAATCTTCAATTGTTAATAACAAAAAATAAGGCTTGTCTTTTAAACCAGAGGGTAATAATGATTTTGAGATTTGAATCACATAGTTCTTCATCTTCTACCCTTGACCATATCCAGAGAGGGATAGGAATATGCGCCAATCTTTATGAAACAGACCAAAAACTAGTATTCAGTAAGAAGGCAAGCCCCTATATTTTCATCTTGAGGGTCAAAGGAGCCTGCTTGCTCCCTAGTCTGCCAGGTTTTGTTGCTGCTAGCAGGAATTGTGTGCTTAATCCTCTACTCCCTCCTTGGATACAACCCTAGCAAGAAGTGAATGACAGTTTTATCATGAGGGAGTACTACACCACCAGTCCCCATAAATACGTATCACTCAGTGCTTTGAGAATGCAGCCTTTGATTCCAGTGGGGCCAAATTTATCTTTAGCCCTGGGGGGACCCACAAGACAGTTCTGTCACAAGCTCTAATGAGAGACACAGATCAGTCACTCAACACATAGGAGGTTCAAATGATGCAGAAGGCCTTCCTTTAAAATCCAGACCCTCACAAGTAATTTTCAGCTGGGTTTCCAAAAATCAAATCTGAAAGAGACACCAGTCATTATTCACTAGTGTAGAACAGAACAAGATGGTGAGGAGACAGTCCAAGTTTCTATGGACATAGAAGAAGCTGTGGGATTTTTGAAAAACAGTTGATTAATGGTTTTCCAGTTCTGAAGTACCTTCCTCCAAAAAGAGGTCTTGACCCAAAAGAAGGATTTGCATATAAGGCATTCAGTCCTGCCATAAATATATTTTGAGGTGAAAGAGAATCAGGCCAGGTATCAGTATCACTTAAATTTTTATGATTATTTCCAGAGAATAAGCACTTCTGTCATCATACAATAATTTTAGTGAAAGCATCTAACATGGAAAACAGCATTTCATATCCATTTTTATTGCTGATTTAGTTTCTAAGCAACAAATTACTAACATTTCAAGGGGGCTGTATTTAGTTGAAAACTGACAGTCATATACATTATCTATGTATATATGGCGGAAGAGAACATGGCATAAATTTCTGGAGCTTACTTTTACTGAAATCACTTTATTGAATAAAAAAAAAAAGGAAGAAAGAAAAGTTGAAAGCCATTTTGTATTGTGAAGATATTGACACTTTTGAAATAGAAAGGGCATATAGGTCTCTAGCTCCAGGTCCATTTGTTGAAGAATCTTGTTGGGCTGTAATAATCAAACTTTTAAGATTTAAAGAAAAGGAGATAATTCTGATAAAGGCAATACAATACCCTAAAGAAAAAAAGCAGAGGATATAGAAAGGTGAGAGAGAGTTCATATTTTTGCCTGTTCTACCCAAAAAGAAAAGACAAGAGAAGAAAGGAACAGTTGAATTTGAGTCTTTAATGCCAGGAGGGGAAAAAAAGTGAGACATGAAATTTTGCAACCTACAACCCCCATAATAACAGCAGGAACCATCACCATCTAGCACAGGTAGTTGAACAGTTTATCAAGATTTTTCCTTCTGACATGGATTTCACTGTTGCAGCAGCACATAGGCTTTTCCATGTTACTTGGCCCTATTCCATGGCTTGTATTGAAGATTAAGGCTTGAAAGAGAAGAGAAAGCAAACAGAAAACAAGTACAGGCTCAAAATCTTGATATAAGTTGATATACTGTGAGTCTGCCTTGTTGCTTTAAACACAATTGTTTTAGCTGCAGGCATTACAGTCTCAAACTGTGAATAGTTTAAAGGCTTACTGAATGTGATTTTATGGAGACATTAAGTGTTTTAATTTCCATGCTTATTTCCAATTCATCATATACCATCCTTAAAAGGAAAAACAGCCCAACATATTTTCCCGTTTCTCATTAGAAGGTATAATTTCCAGTAAAATATGAAGTGGAGGGCATAAATGGGAAGCGGGAAGTCTTTGGTCAAGTCGAGTAGCAGAAGCATGGGCTTGTACATAATTACTTTTAATATTATGTGGAAAGCTGCAACAGATGAGGATTTGATTTTCAGAGTGCTACGTTTTCCAAGCTCTACTTTGCCATGTTGAGTTTGCAGACACTCAGCCCTATTTAGGAAGTTGACAGTAAGTTATGGACCCTTTCTGTCATGGAGAGATGTCCAAATATAAACCAGTGCACTGAGTCAGTTGCTGGGCTGCCCATGTGCCCCCTCCATCACCCAGAGTATTCTCTAACATGCAAATAGAAACAATCCTTGGTGTGTTGTGGCTCAGTTCTGTACTCTGGAATCAAAAACGCCAAATACGATTATCACACAACACCAGGTCATAAGAGGAGCAATATCTTCCAGGATTTGGGATGGCACAGCAGCATGGGGAATCCTGCACAGACAGCAGTACTTCTGCCTCATCCTACTGCATAAGCCCAGGCAGGGTGCATGCTGCCTCTGTGCTCCTCTTTTCTCCTTTCTCCACTATTTGTCCTGCTATCCACTCTTGGGGTTTGTAACCAGAGGGGCACTACAAAGGCAGAAAAGAGATGCCTTCTCCAAGTGGTGCATCCTAAATCCAACCTTCAGGTCTCAAGTTTTCACCAAGGAATTCCTGCAGTGGCTGGCTGCAGCAATGACATCCCAGAATAGAGAATTTATAATCCCAAGCCTGTGAGAGGACTGGCGTCAACTTTGCCTCTCTAAGGGCATCTCAACCCCACACTTCCCAGCATAAAGGAGGGCCTGCAGGAACATTTTCTATCTGCTCCACCATAGCTGTTACCCCTTACACAATATCCCAAGTGGAGGGGCTAAGGAGAGCAAGGCAGGGAGTATGACTGCAGCCTGGCATCCAGGGCAGTCACCTGGAGGGGAAGCAGGTATCCAGCAGTGCTTCAAGGCCCTTCCCTATGAACACAGTATATTTTTTAACTGCTGGGCATGTAGCATGAAGAGCAGGAAGCAGAAACAGCGACCCAAGTCCCCTGTGGATCCAACCCTCTGTTTTATGATGTGCGTGTGCAGCAATGTTATACAGCAGACCTCTGGTCTGGTTTTGTGTCTTCAGGCTGCAGTTTAATGATGAATAATTAGGTTTTGGACAGCTCTTGGCAAAGGCTGCCGCTGAATACTTTATGCTGTAATGGATGTTAATCTGAAAATTATGTTTGCAGTTCTGTTTGATCATCTATAATGAAAGTGGTCAAATTGTAATTTGGTCTTCCTAAAAAAAAATAAATAAATCACCAAACCTATTTCATATCCTACTCTTGCCTTATACCGGTAAAAACAAGCAAGAATTCCATTACATCCAATCATCTTACAGAACAACAAGACATGAAAAAAGGGGTTTCAAAAATAATTTTAAAGGGTTAAGGGTTCAACTGAATCGTCAGACTGTGGAAATTCAAGTTTTCCTACATAGGCAGTTCGAGCTCTATCATCACAACATACCAAGCTACAAAAATATAAATGCAAAGTTATATTAAATATTTTAAAAGATTGAATCTTCCAAGGTACCTAGTTTTGCATTTGACTCTGCTGCAAAACTCATTGCAAACATTTTTTTCAAAAACAGTGATATGCAAGCGAGTGTCAAGGAATAAATGGCACCTGCGTGTCACACAGCGCTTCCACATCTTGTGACTGATATGAGACACTCTTAGCACTTGCTATGAAACACAGACTGAACTGACTGAAACACCAATCAAAATAGATCCACAAGTGATTTCACCTTCTTATGAGCCAAACCTTCACCTAGAAAATTGTGTGAAATTCAGAGTAGCTCCTGGCTATATCAGCATGGATGAGAAAGGACATGGCATCAGAACTAGACAGTGTGACACTGACAATGTAAGCCCAGGTAGGCAGTGGCAGAAACACAAATTACAGTACAACCACAAAATAGTTTTTTAAACATTCATATAGAAAATTAAGCAGTAACTGAAACTGTTAAAACAGGAACTTTTAACAATGTTGAAGTGAGAACTGACAAAATAGGGCGGATGTCTTTCCAAGAAAGCCATGTTGCTCATGCAGTGTCCTTGCCTCTGTGACAGCAAGTGATGGGAGTCTGAGTGATACTGGCCTGAAAGGATGAAACAAAGGGGATTCCATCCTGAAGTCTTTATGGGGATACATTTCCATTGATTTTAATGAATCAGAAACAGGCTAGAGATAATGGGAATTTAGTATGGATAAGGAAGGAGACACAAATGAATAAAGATTTCAACATTTGCCTTTACCTTTGTAAAGAAATAATAAAAATATATTGCACATGTTGCATATCTGTCAGCTAAATTCATTTTATCTACAACACTTTATTGGTCTCATGCAGCTCTAGAGAACAATTGAAATCTCAAATTACAAAACCACCTAGTTTAAGGCTTAATCAGTACTGAAGCCCTCAGACCCTGAAATACAGTCTCCAAGTTCCCATTCAAATTGTCATCAAAGCTATACTCCAACATTAAGTCCATGTCAACCTTAGTGGAAGCAGATGAGGGCCACAGCTGCATCTGGTTTGACTTCCCTTTAATAACTACAGCCAATTGAGCCATATCAAAGAAAATCTAAGTATTTCCTTAAAAAGCAACTATTTTTTTTCTTTCAAGAAAATAATTGCAAACAAAAAAAAAGTTAATTTAATATTTAATAAGTCTTATTTTAAAATATAAGATTAAAATGTCTACTGGACTAGAACAGGGCAAAAATATCATGGAGCAAGTTACAACATTCTCCCTTTCAGCAACATCATTCTTGCATAGGAAGAAAAATGTTTGAAAGTCTCATTTTCTGTGACAAAAGATAAATTTAAACTCAAATCCGAGCTCTTCGAAGACTCGCTTTATCCTCAGCCTCCCACACATCCCCATACAAAAGAATGGCCCATGCAGGTCCTTCACAAGCTCTAGCTCTTGCTCACTCTGTGATGCAGGCACTTCTGCTTTGCCTCTGCCTGCTAGAAAATTAAACCTTCAACGAAATGCAGTGGGAGGGATTTTGCTGTTACTCCTGATGAAACACGCAACAGGAAGGTACCTCCAGGCACTCAGGAAAACATATTAAGCATATTTTCCAGTAGCTTTATTAATTTCTTTACCTCTTTGACAAATATTTAAAGCACTTCTCAATTGCTTATCTAATATCATGGTCATTGTAATGTTAATAACTTTCTCAATCCCTGATGTCCATGTTCTTCCTTTCCTTGTCACAGACAGGAATGCTTTATTGTTCTAAAACTGGAGACCTACAGCATTCAAAACTTAAATCTCAGGTAGATTTTCAAGTTTTAGAGCTCCTTCTCAACAAAAAAGATACCAGTTTTCTCTAGTTCTTTTGCTGGCTAACCACGTCTTGCATGTCTCTAACTAATTCTTTGTTAGATATTCACATGCCAAAAATCAATTAAGTGGCTGTTTCAGAGGAGAATTTCTCATTGCATCTATTGGTAAGCTCTAACATGGCCAGACATGGCTGGAAAGCTGTGACCTGAACCCCTAGATTGTCGTTTACTGATACAGGTATTAAATGTGCTCTCTGCTCTTAACTTCTTTCAACCCCTTCTCTGAGCTATGGCTGTAAGTCAGGCACCCAGCTGGGTAGATAGAAGTAAATTAAAATTCCACAGTGCTCATGGAGCACAGACACAAATGTAAATCTGACAGACACATACCAATAAAAATTTATCTTGATTTTTCACTATGAAAAAACATTGAAGTGTTTAAAAACATCTGGAGGACAAAAAAAAAAAGGGCTACCAACCACAATTTTCCTTTAGAAACATGTTTAAGGGGACTTCCTCTTTGACAAAAGCACAGGTTAAGCATAATTCTGGTTGCATGTGATCATTGCCTCCATCACAGATGTGGACTGGTGAATTTAGCAGAGATTTTAGAACTGATGTGTTACCAGCTAAGATAACAATCATGTTTCTTTGCTAAACATTTGTATGATTCATATCACTAATATCTAAAAATATATCAGGTAGAGCAGAGGTAGAAACACCATCTTTTAAAAAACAAAATTTCACATTTATTTTAAAAACTAAATATTAAAATTTTCCATGTAACCATCAATGGGTCTATTGTATTTTAGGGGTGCAGGGAAGATAGGAGTTTGGGTGGTGAGGTGGCAGCATGTTGGTCTAGGGTATTCATACTGTTTTTATTGTTCACAGATGAAAATAGGAAAAATTACCTGGTTTTGCATGAGTAATTGCAGTTAAAAAAATGAAAGTCACTTTTTAATATAAAAAATGCTATTAATAAAAATAAATCATCAGGAGAACAAATTTTCATGCTTGCTTTTTTTTTTCCATTAAAAAAAAAACCCCAGAAATATAAAAATAATTAAAATTTTCTGCCAAAACCCTTTTTATTTTCACTCTTCAAAGCCCTTTTTAATTAAAATACAAATCCAGCTGTAAAAATTCTACAATTTTTCCCCTAGCACTTACAAATTGGAAAAAATCTTTCATCTTTCCCACACTGGGTAGAAAAAGCTTACATTTAAATTAAGGAGGTGACTATTGCATAAGTATTTGTGTGAGGAAATCACTGAAAGAAACTCTGAGAAATTTATTTGAAATCTGAAAGTAATTTTTTAGTTTGAGAGGATTTTTTGCCTTTTTCAGGAGAAGCGCTGTAATCCATCCCATCCTTGTTGGGAATGTACCCACTATGTGTTCCTCCCAGTGGTCAGCAGTTTCCACTGGTTCAATTTTCAAAGAAATTCTTAGGCTTGAAGGAGGAAAACCAGAAAAATGTTGCTGATCCATTTTTTCAGAAAAAAATACTTAATCCAAAAATGCTGGTTAGGGCTCATGGATATTTCAAACACCCAGGACAGCAGCAGCAAGGCTGAGCAGGAGCCACAAATGTGTTTCCCGAGGTTTAACTTCATAACTTTGTTCTCTTCTGCTGGACTTCCTTAAATAAAGGCAAAATCTCAGGCCACTAGTGACTCCTCCAAAGAGTTTTCAATACTAGGGAGAACACAGATGGCAAACTTCAAGAGCAGGAAGCCTATAGGGTGAGAAAAGCTCTAAAGTACTGTGTCTTTGACAAGTTATTGGGATAAATAAACAGTTAGGTTTGTTTGGTTTGGATTACACAGAGGTTTTCCTATATATACCATATCTTTGCTTACTAAAATATTTACTATCTAATGCTTTATAAGTTCTAGAAACATACTTTTCCAAATATTCATGTAAATCCCTCTTCCATAGCAGTATGTGCTAACAGTATACTAGTTTATTTGTGTAGAAAAAGAACTGGCTTGAATCAATCCTCAGTAATTTTTATTATTAGAGAGTGGGCCCAAGTACAACTCACTCTTGATTTTAGTGATGATGGAGAATAAGGATTAAATGCTAAATTGGAATCCCAGCTTGCCTACCAAATCCTTTCACAACAGTCATGTGTTCACAAGGGCTCATTTTCTTCCTTCAGCTCTAACTATGGTGCAGCTTTGTTCTCACCAGTTTTTCCAGCATTTCCAGGAGCTCAGCTACCACCAGTGTGCTTCACCACCACTGAACGAGGATGACAGAGCAGCGACACAAGATCACTGGCAGAATTTGCCTTTAAAAAAAAATGAGAGAGACTATAAGCAGGACCCAATTCAAAGCATTTAAATCAGGTGGAAGAAATTCCAACAAAACGGAATCAAGGAGGGGTAAAATAAATGCAAGTGTGAATACATTCCAGTGGCAGCCAACAGTGCTAGCCTAGGCTGATACAGTGAAATTCTGAAAGGCACTTGTGCATCAATGCTACAGGCTGTGTGAGTACCAGGGAAAAACTGGTAATCTAGGTAGTTACCAGTCCTAATACACATTACTTAAAGCCAAAGTACACATGAAAATGATAAAACACTGTGTTCATGCAGTTTTTTTTAACAGTCCGAATTGGTTGCAAGTTAGATCTTTACACTTCTGTGTGCCAGTTCAAGCAAAACCTAATATAAACATGTGCTCACATCCTTCCCAATCCTCCTGTGACCAAGCATGGGCCATTCTCAGCCAGGAAGCCTCTTCAGCTGCCCTAGGGATTGCAGCAAAATCAAATTTCCTCAGAGGAATATATAGACACAGATTATTCTGGTGTCACACTCCTGCCTCATGCACCCAGCATGGCACACCCACGAAGCACTGCACCTGTGCTCAGTGCACCATTCTGTGTGCTCCAGCCTGGGGTGTAACTTGCACCACTGTGAGCTGGAGCCACACGTTTTAAACTGCAAAGGGCAACTTCTGCTCATGGCAACATCATTCTAACCTTACTAATTTCAGTGTTGTATTGCACTGGGTTAAATCAGAGATTAATGCAATCTAAGTTTTCTGGTTTCCTTTATAGCATCAGTGCACTGCCATTTTCAATTCTCTCCTGAGCAGTTGATTCAGAGAATTCAGGACTGCTGAAAGGTTCTGCAAAAAAAATGTCTGAAATAGTTTATAAATCCTAGGAGGGAGCATAACTGCACAACATTTGTAGGACAAGGAGCATTCTTTACAGCAGTTATTTTACCCTGTGATTTATACTGGTCTTCTCCATCTATCACAGCGCTACAGCATTCAGTCCTGCCTTGTAGGAATTCACTTTTGGCCTCATGCTACATTCTCTCTGCCAGAGGAAAACTTTCCTTCGGTTTTGTGGAAGCTTTCTGTATTTGTTTTCTGTGTGATGATGTCAACTATCAGCATTAAATTCTATGGATGCATTTGTTCTGTGGTCCTTGGTGATAAGACAGGGATTAATACCATTTCAGTGAGAAACTGAAAGCATCCCATGATAGTCTGAACTCAAATTCAGAGGTTTCAGGTATAACTCAACAGGAAAGTTTGAGTCTATCCTCCCTCAATATTTACCCAACTGCTTCAATGAAAACAGCTACAACGACAGGAACTAACCCAATCCAAGGACTGAGATACCTCCTCAAACAGGTTCAAATCCTGAATTTGATGGTTCATGAGCTTTGAGGGCATTTATAATTCAAATACAGATGAGTCTGGGAAATTATCTCCCTTAGTATTTCATAGAATTCAAGTCCTGGCTATTAAATTTCTATGATAAAGACAAATAGATTTCATTTTATTTAAAAAAAAAGATACTCCTAAATTTAGTTTGTTTGATCTTAAATACCTATCCAAAAATCTTTATATTGCACTTTTCCTCCCTCTTTGACCAGAGTCAAAACTGGGTCTTTAAATACATTTCCCGGCACTGCCTCAAGCAGAAGACAAGCCAAACCTCTGTCTTACACCACAGGCAGGTGGGAAGGATCTTACACCTTCCCTATAAATACCAAAAACCCACACAAGTCTTCCCAGGAACACAGACACACAGGCCACTCTCTCCCTTTCATAATATTATGACCACCTACTTCAGTTTTCTGACTATAGAAATACAGATTTAAGCTACAATTAATAGTTTGGATTCTGCAGTTCATAAACCTTCATAGACAGTATTTTAACTTTCCACCACAGCACTTGCTCAGTTCTGTGCACACTCACTACACATTAAGTGCAACAGGAATTTGCTGCCAGTAATAAGCCGACCATCAGAGATTCACAGAGTCCCTCATGTGGGAAAGTCCATGAAGAAGTCTCTGATTGTCACTCCTGATGCTCTCTAATCCTTGCCCAAAATTATTTTCAAGTTTAAGAATACTGCAATGGCATAGAAAGTAGTAGGTATGAAGGAAGTCCGGAAGTTTCCTCTGCAAAAGGGTGGCAAGATAATACAGCACTTCAGATCACTGCAGTGACATCAAGAGATATCTCTGCAGAAAGAAGCCTATGGTCGGCCATACAGGTTCCTCTACTGCCATGACAAGCTCGATGCAACTGCTCCAGGCTAACTTGTAGCCACCTGAGAGTGAGCAGCTTCTTCATCTACTGAAAATGTCTGATCAGTCCAGCTTTGCATCTTTCAGTAGAAATAAAATCTGATAGCAGCCTTCTCCTTAACCCCAAACCAACAAAAGCCACCCAAATTATTTCCTCTGCAGGAAGTTCTTTTGGGGATAAAAGAAGTCATACAGGATTTGGATCACTTCCTGGATTTGTGTGCATCTATCAAACAACAAACAGTAGCAAAGCCAACAGCCCCCTATGTCTACTTTGAAGTACAATCCAAGAGAAAGAAAAGAGATATTCAGAAGTAAGAGATGTGGATTGCCTTCTCCACTGTTCACAAAGTTTACTTGATCCATAGGCCAGCAAAAGGTCCCCTTTCCTTCGCCTAGAAAGACCCATATTGCTAACACGAACAAAGGAGGAGACAGAAGCTGCAATGCATATTGAAAGTAACAGAGAGACAGACACAGGGGGTAGAGATTTGACAATGCAGAGGGGGGAAAAAAGAAAGAATAAAAAAAATAACTTCTTAAGATTATTTCTAAGAAAAATGAATCTTCACTGCGCTAGTGATTTTATTAGAACACCTCGTGCTTTTTTCTTGCTCTCTCTTCTTGACACGGTAAGTTATGTTGAAGCGGCCTGAGATACTTTGTCAGGGCACCTCATTGTTCTTCTCCCAGACAGCTCCCTCAGGGCTCCAGCAGGCAGCACAGTGCTCCAGGGGCAAGCGTGACCACACCTCCAAGGGCTGAGGATGCTCACACTCAGAGTGCTGATCAGAAACAATCATCTGCAACAGGACACAGCGCATGTGCCTTTACAAAATCAAGAGATGGACACAAAGCAAGTCTGATGTAAAATGAGGTGGAGCAAAGAAAGCATCAAACTCTTTCATGAGAAAGTTGCTCTTACTCAAGATAGTATATCAGAGGCAGAAGGTGCACCTCTCTTTTTGGAGCTTCAGGTGCTTTGAATTGTGCCAAAATTCAGCATGTCATTGAAGAGGTCTCAGCAATTAGCTTTTTTTTTTATTTTTTTTTTTAAGCAAGGTTTTTTCAGGTAATTGCCACTTTATTGAACCCATAGTGTTACAGCAGCAACTTGAAACTTTGCAGTGGCATTGTTCATAGATAGTGCAGAAAATCACATCTGTCCTAAGGTACTTGCAGTCAGAGATAAAACAGACAAAATGCAAAAGACAAGTATAATCCACTTAATACAGGAGGTATAGGAAACTATACGGCAGGCTTGATCCATGTTTCACCAATGGACACCTGAGCCCAGGTCTCTGCAAACTTGATGCTAAACCTCACCAAGGGAACAAGTTTTCCCTTGGAAAAGGCATGGAGGTGGTGTGTCTTCAATGCTGATTGCAGCTGATGTTATCAGTAGATAATCACAGTCTGTCTAAAGGAAAAGCCACAACACACATGCCCTGAAAAATAATATCTACATGATATTTAAAAACAAAGTAATTCTGTGGAAAAAGCACAACTTCAGTCACAAGGTAAGACTTGTTCTTCAGTTTCAGGATTCTTAAACCAGTTTAACAAAATGTTGCTTGGCCCATCTTTATTTTAGGTTATATCTTTGAAAACAGAGCTTGCATGAGGCACACTGCACATCCGACACTTCTAATCTTGGAATAGAAAGCAGCACAAGGGTAAAATATATTTCTTACATTTTCCTGACAAAGTGGGGATAGGCACTTAACTAAGAATTCTAATGATCCTAACACTCTGGACAAAGTAATACGACTTTGACAAGCTCAAAATTACAAGGTACAGCTCCCCACTAAAATGATGCCCCTCCTGGTCTGCATGTCCAAAATCCTCAATACTGCACAAGCCTGAGATTTTCATCTAGTTTAATGTTTCCAGTCCAGGATGAGGTTACTAAATTGGCGAGTTCTTTCAAAAATTGGAATCTCAATTGTGAACATCAGGCTGAAATACCATCTTTTCATGCACTAACAAGGACAAATTGAAATATTGCCAAATGTCATGCACATGCAGGAAAAAAAGTATACACTTCTGTACTTCAGAGATATTTGAATTCCAGTGGTTCTGAAGTCTAAGAGGTACTACAATCTCTTGAAGAAAATCAGGACAATCATCATATGTCATTTGCTTGATTGCTACCCCAGCCAGGTGTGATCTTGAGCTTAGACATCAAAAGAAGATTGATATTTGCTCTCTCTGGAAGGATAGAGACTTTCCACAATTCAATATGGTACTGAACTATTTACCACTGTTATTCAAGCTAATAATTTGCTGACTGGATGAAAGATTGGACTCCAGCAATGCACATGCAGTTTAAACAGATACAGACAGACCAAAAACTGCCCGCCTACATTAACACTCAAAATATTTTGGCAATTGAAAAAAAAAAAAAGAAAAGACAACCCACTAACAGCACCACACTAAAAAGATTGTCCCCAAAACAAGAACTGCAAGCTGACAACATCAAAATTAAAATTGCATTTCAAAGTTCTTCTGTTTTGGAAAAGAAAGACACGCAAGCAGCAATGTTCTTAATTAAAGCCCTCTGCAAAATCCACAGCCCCCAGGTCTTCCATGGAGAAAAGAAGCCTTTTGCTGGGAAATGAGTCAGCAGATCTGTGACTGAGCCTTCTGCACTGATCTCCAAGCACCTTGCACACTGCTGACCTGCCTCTCAAAGCAAATATTTGGGAAAGAGCCTGATGACAGTGGCAGATGGGTAGGGAGAGTCATCACCCAAGCAGATACAGGCAAAATGGACACAAATATCAGCTCAGCCCAGATCAAGCAGAAGAGCCAATGGTTTCCCACTGAGGACCCCATCCAGAAATCCCCATGCAAAAGAAAGCAAATCTGTTATTGCAGGATGAACACTGGGAGATGCTGCCATGTAGATCAGAGACTTCTTCTAAGGCTGGGCACGGATGGGGACCACAGCAGGGTCAGCCAGACAACAAGCCATGCAGAGATACCTGCCCTGCTCTCTCACAGAGGGCAGCAGCACTGCAGGATGCCTTGTGCTGCCCCAGTGATGTGCCTCACGTGCTCTCTAAATGGTCGTGAGCAGGGGAAAAGGAAAGGTGCCCACAGTTTGTCCACTGAAATGTTCAACTCTTGGGATATGACATTGGTCCTGTTTTGACATACTTGAGTATGAAAAAGGTTTTCTTAGAAAGTTTATGGAAGTTATCTGTTCATCAGCAAATAACTGAAACAGATTATTAATGCAGGCACTAATCAGTGTAGGTGTACAGATCTGTACCTGCTGGAGACTTGTTCTCTTGGTTTATTGAGATGTTTTACATGAGAAGTGAAGGTAAAGGCATCAGCACAAAGCTTTCCAGGCAGAGGTGGTGCTCCAGTGCATCCAGAGCATCGCATCAAATTGTGGGTGTTTGCTGGAAATCTTTTAGAAGCCATCTTGCCATTCACCTGTGAATACTCCTTCTGTACCTAAAGGCAGAGTTAAGTCTATACCCATTTCATATGAAGGTGACTAAAGTAAAGTTTCACAAGATTTACCAAGCTTTCCTTAAAGAACTAGACTGGAAAATTTTAAAGAAGCCATAAAAGGCTTCCTACTGGAAAGAAGCCACAGGATAAATGTTTAAGCACAATTGACTTTCTCTTTGAATTTAGATTGTTTGGCTCAAAGTGGCAGAATTTTAACAGCTGTAGTAACTTTGGAAAACTCTTACATTAAATGATTCCCAAAAAATATTTCAGTCAATCACATGGAGAAAAAAATATTTTTTTTAAAAGCAGGAAAATCATCATGTTGTGTATAATTTCTCCTTACTTCCCCATAACATACAACAAGTCAAAGCATAAAAAGAAATTAACTGTGGGTATTTTTAGTAGTTGTTTTCTAACTTGTTATTTCAGTGTTCTGTTTGCATGAGAAATTGAAGGTAAGAGGTTTATGTGCAGATGTCACACTCTTCTGAGATCATCTGTTAACTGCCTTGAGACAGAAAGCAGTTTCAGAAGACAGAAAAAACGGTCTTTTGAGAACATTTGCCTCTGGCAAATCTATTTTTTTTTCCTACCTCAGTTAAAATTACCCCTAGGCAAAATCAGGCAGAAGCATTGAAACATTTGCAGCAAAACATGCACTTGCAAACATGCAAGCACATATAATTAAGCTTTATTATAAATGTGAAACGATGTGCCAAACTGGGTAGAATAGTCCTTGCTAGCATGAACTGTGTAAGCAGAAAATTTTGCAGAATGGCTCATTTTGCTCCAGATAGCAGTTCTGTTCCCAGACCTGAATGAGACAAGCTCACACATCTCTCTGATACCCCGCTGCAGATGGTAATCCCATCCAGCAGCACAAACAGATCCAGGAGACAAAGCAGGTCCATAGGCCATGTCAGATGCCTGAAGGTGGATAGTATAAACACTACTCCTTCTGCAAATGGCCAGGACAGAATCTGAGAAACATCGACTAGGCATCCTGAGTTTAATTTTTAGCATGTTGCAGGGCATAGCTGAATAAGGAATTGAAATTGAATGCAAGGATTCATGAGCATGTCTTCCAGTGAAGGAGACGTTTCTGCCCTGAAAAGGGCCAAGGATACAGTTGTAACTTACTGGTTTTGTCATCACTGCCTTGTATTAAAAAAAAAAAAAAAAAAAAAAAAATGAAGAGCAGAAACTGATTAATTTGTCTGTGTGACAAGAAGAAAATGAAGTCTTTCAGTCAATAGGTAAGATCAAAATTGATAGAGTCTCTCACAGCACTGTTGAAATGCAGGCATTTTGCTGCAAACAGTGGGAAAGAATAGACCTAGTAGAACAAATCCTGGCTCTTGTGCCCAGCAACTATTAGCATCTACTCAGACAGAGCAGCCAAGCCCTGGATATGCTATGGTTTTCCACCAGAAATCATAATTCAGCATCTCCTCATGATGAAAGGCTTGGGTTAAATATAGTCAGGATTTAAACTCGTGACTCCAAAAAGTCAAGACTTCAAGAGTCTCTTACTCTGGTTTGTTAAGCTATACCTGAAAAAAAATCTATTTACTGTTCAGGAAGACAGAGATACACACACAAAATGAATCTCAAAAGAATCTGTTAATGGAGCCTGAGCTCCATTTAACATACTGAAAGGTTGTATGTCTAACAAACAGAGGGAAGGCAAATTGAGAAAAGGGCATCCTGGAAAAGCAGGTTTTGGGGGAGTGTAAAACCTTTCTGAGGCAGTAGGAATAGCAACACAGGCGGGAATCTCCTCCATTTTGGTGATTTCAGTTCCTAAGGAAAGGTGAAAGGACAGTGAGATACAAAAATTTAAAAGCAGCATCTTTTTTGCAGATGGGAAATAGTGACCAAACATGGTACAGCCTGCGATACTTCTATCTAGTCACAGAAAGAGTACCAGAGGGGCTTTGATAGACTCTAAATCACTGCTCCCACCCCTAATGTGCACAGTGTGTATTAATATATTTCATACATTTTCTTTGGCAAGTTTAATGGAAACAGAGGCTTTCAATGAAAAGGCTAAAAGAGCCAAAACTCACAAATACCCAGCTATACTGTCTACACGCGCTTTTATTTCCCCCGCCTTCCTATTCCCCCTTCAATAAAAGAGCATTTAAGTGATATTTTTTCCACTTGGCTCATGTGGAAGGTGAGCTGATCTGTACTGTGAAGTTCTATATTGGTTCCTCTTTTATTTTTTCAGAGACCAAAAAGGGAAGGAATAGAAAACAGCCTCTTTAAATGAAATATGCCCTTGTCAAAACAATTTAACAAATGGAAAAGGCATGCCCATTATGCTAGTTTTCCAGAAGTTCATCAACCTCACTGTTAAATCTTAGCATGTAAGAAAAATTACTCTATTTGTTCTTTATGGTTTGTTCCCAAGATCAAAGTGCTGTGGGCTGGAGGGTGTTTGACATCCAAGAAACACTCGTTGCTGCAATATTGTCTGTAGTGCCTTTTGTTAGTTTTGTTTCTTTATAAGGCTTTACAGAACAGCAGTCAACACTTGCAGCACACTGGCATCCCATCAAATGCCAAACTCATCCTTTCAGAGCACATGGGAGGACAATGTTTTTATGACTGTGGTTTTCTCCTTTCATTAGGTCCTCTGATAGAAGGAACTGGAGATTGTCTTGCATCCCAATCTCCTCTCACTTGCAAAAGATTTGTCCAACAGAGAATTTAACACTATTAATCCTCTATTTTAAAGAGCATTAGAGCCTTATATAGATAATACCAGCAGTTCATGTTGGACCAGTCTATAAATCATTAGAGACTTCATTTTAGTCTGGTTTTCAGTTTTGCTTTGATTTGGTTTTGTTTTTAGATGGAACTTGTTGTCCAATGCAATTTTTTTTTAGTGTTTTTATTTAGCTCCTATCAGATGGTGGATGATATTCAAAGGGCCAAAAATTTATGTCAGTGACATAAAACTGCTTTTTTTAACCAAACCAGTTTAACTGACTTAATTAGCTGACATACACTGTTTCAGTAGAAAGATTTCAACACCTACATCTTTGTTTCAGAAAAGCGGAGTTTCAGTCAAGTTCAGTTAGCTAATGTGATTCAAAAAGCAACTGCTCCAAACCCCACATTGCTGTAAGGATGGAAATTTTGTTTACTTCTAGAGGGTAACCACAGTTACAAACACATCCTTCTCGCTGCAAATGGTGAGTTTATTTGAAACAATGAATCAAGTGCAAATGCCTTTTCTATAGATAAAGAAATATATTTATTATTAAAAACTATAACTTTATATGTCCAAAGGGCCATAGGTCTAGAACGATCACCTGGCTTCGGTAGTTAATCCCTGGCTCTCAAGAGCAGACTTTTTACAGATAATCTCCTTTATAAACTTACTGACCTTTGTGTTCTACTGTGTTTTGTGCTTGGACTGTTCCCATGGAATAGACAGAGTTCTGAGCTGAGCCACTTTAATAGTTAGGAACTTCTTTCTTAACCCCAACCAAAATGTATTCTCGGCCAGTTTACCCCTCTGTTCCTTTGCCAGCATTGCCCTTCAGATTAAGAGTTATTTTCTGCCACGATGTATTTAAAGACAAAAAATTTTCATGCTCTCTCAGGTTTTGCCTTGCCAATTTAAACAACCAACCTCTCCTAGCTCCTGTTTGTAAAACAAATTCTTCATTTCCCTGATCATCCCTATGGTCTTGTCTATGCAAACTTCAGTTTCAGATCATCTTTCTTGAGCACTGTTAGTCAAAACCATATGTGCTATCTTAAATGAGGTCCGATTAATGATTCCTCTACGCAGCTTGTAATACTTCCTTATCTGGATTTATCCTTCCTGAGACATCCCAGGATTGCATTTACCTCTTTCATACCTCCACAGCTTACAGTCAGCTTGTGACAGAGTGAGTACTGTATGTTTCTGGGTTGTTTCCAGCTGTTGACCTCCCAGCTTAGAACAGCAGCTTTCAGGAGGAGCCCCTGAATGCATTATGTTATCTTCTGTGTTCAGAAATTTTACCCCATTTGTAGTCCTCAGCATTATCCAGCTCCTTCTGTGTGCTATCCCAAACTCCGTTTGCTTCTTCTGTCCCAAACTCCCTTTGTACTCTTGGTGCACCTCAGCTTTGTATCCATAATTAAAGAATTACACAGAAATAGTTCTCCAGGGTGAACTTTCCAGAACATAATTAGCAAATAACTTTTTTTCTATGCACCAGATACTACATACCTTAGGTGCTTCTCAAAACAGTAAGAAAGCCAGGTGAGTAAATTGAAGTTGGGGGAAGATGGAAAGCTACAACCAGCATAATCACAACACTGCTTTAATGGAACGCTGAGCAATTTTCCCCTAACACAGCACAGTAGAGATGGATGGAAGAGGGTAGGCTTCAGCAGGACAAAGGACAGAGCTGCTTATGTGGTCTGGAACATTACTCTGTAAAAGGCAGTGTGAAAGATGTCATGGCCAAATTTGTGCAAGAAGCTAATAAAAAAAACCAACAAATTACTTTGATTACTTTATAGAACAAAGCAAGATCAAAAAAAGCAACATAAAGAGGCAAAGGCAAATAGACACATTGATTTTGATACATGGGAGAGTTTCAACTAAACACTGATAAAATACAGGAAACTAAAGGAAAAGTATTACATAACCTAAACAATAAACACAAACTATGATTTTTTTTCTAGCAAAACCACATTTGTAATGAAATGTGTTCAAATGAGAACACAACTGAATCCAAGAAGGTACAAGGAGGAGGGATCCCCTCACTAAGGGAGATTCATGTTGTTTAAGCAACTTATAAAAGATTAAAGAGAATTTTTATGTGTAATGACCAAGAGAGAAATAAATTAATTCTTTTAAAAAAGAAATTGAAGATTCACAAGATGAAAAACCCTTCACTTGACTTGAGAAACTTTGCAAACAGAAATTTTCAGGGGGAGAGGAAACCAATGACAGGTTAAAGCAAATAGTGATATGATTTCTTTTCACCTTCACCAAAAGCCTTTTTTATTTCTTCTTCACAGCTAACCTACCTTCTCCTAACTTCCTCCTATTGTAACAAAGAAATCCTTCATTCAGCAGAAACTATTCCCACCTTATACAATGCCTTAGAAAACTGGTGTCAAACATTACAGTCTTCTGAAATTACTGATGTTAAATCAACCACCAATCAATTATATTTGAAGCCTGCTGTCAGCTCACCTGCCAACAAAGCTGTGATTTGCTAAACATGCTTGTCATTTTCCTTCAAACAGAATTCCCAAAACATGTGTGTTTCACAACTGCGTGCTAGAATAATGACACAGGGACTTCTGCATGAAAATCAACAGTGCCAGAAGCCTACAATGTTTTCTCAAGTAAAGAGCAGAGAAACAACAGAGCAGTCCCTTGAGAACTACAGGATGCAAATCTTTTAGTTGAATAGCTGAGAGCTCAGAGATGCATCCAGGCTCTTACACATGGAGCTGGATGATGGTGATGTGGGCTGCAAGGACATGCTTCTCTTTTCTCCACAAAGGATAACCCAAAGAACTGTAAATAGCAACAAACAGAAACAGAACACAAACAACATTGCTTATTTTTCCCTCTAGGGAAACTTGCTTAATGATTGTGAACTTGACACTTAATGCATATGAATTGCTTTCTGTGTGGTAGTCTTCTTCAGTCAAATAAAGAAAGTAACAATAACCTTCATTTTCTCTTACTAAATGTTGAACTCTCTTGTTTGGGACAACACCAAGAGGACAAATAGATTAAATTAATATATATTCCAGACAATTGTGTGCAATATGCATCTGTATGAAATTGCTAATATGTATTTTAATTATACATAAAATTTTCAATAATCCCAAGGATTATTGAAATATTCCATAAAAATATAATATGAAACACAATATAATGTAAAAATGTAAACATTATTTAACTTAATCTCTTTTACAGGTGCACATATTTTTATACATACACATGCACGTTTTAGGAAAAATTTATACTACAATTAGACGGTTCTTTTTGTATTTTTCTGCATTTTTACAATGCCATTATGAATAAACAATTAGATGCTGAAAGTGAATGAAACAGTTCATGCTCTACAGCTACCCAAGGTGTTAAGGACAGCAGAGTCAGGAAATTAGCTGAGAAAAGCCCACTGTAACATTTAAATACTAGTAATACCAGCAGAAAAATTATAACCTTCAAGTAGAAAACAAAAACTATAGGAACATAATTAATAACTCATCTAGAAAAAAACAAATAAAAGAATGTGAACAGTATTAGAATTTCTATTTTACAAAACATCACAAATGTAAGGTGAAAGTCACTGCCCACTGGTTTTCTAAGTGCAAAGACAAACAGAAGGAAAACCCTGAATGATTTCTCAGAAGTCAATACTTTAGAAGATACAGTAAGCTAGGCAAACTCCTAATTTCCCTTTGCAAGACAGAATATTGTTCAATTAGCAGTTTGCTACCTAAAGTCTCCTTCCACACCCATTTTGTAGGTAAACAGCATTAATTTCTTTCTTGTACTGAGAGAAGCTTCTCACAACTTGCCTGAAGTTCAAAAAGTCATCTAATTTTTGCCCAGATAGAACAGCATAGACTTGATCATTTTCTTCTTTCCAGCTGTAGCTAAAGAACCCATTGCTGCATCTCAAATTGCTGCAGTCCAACAAAACCTACTATACTCAGTGCAGAGAATTTCCTGAATTTCATCAGTTAATGTCAAAGCATGGGACACACCTAAAACGCATCTACTGCAGCAGCCCTGAGAAAGCAGCTCAAACATGCAGCTCACTGTAATTCTTCCAAACACCACCCTGCACAACACATCTCAAGTGCCCACATTTTCATACTGATCTGTCCTTAACCTGTGGCAGTCATGTTCTCTAACCATTCCACATCACCACAAGTGGAGGAATGAACCATGGGAATGAAAGAACACATAAAAAGGTAATTTAAAGAGATATTCCTCCAAAACACCATGTAAATATATGTGAGAGTAATAATAGGTCAAACAACAAAAGGTCAACAGATAAGAGCCAAATTAAAAAAAAATGGCATTTTTACATTGTGCTCACAAAAACACATTCCAATTGCATTTTCTTTCATTTCTCTTTTCTTCTGCACAGCTCAATGCATTTAAAACAACCTAAAGAAATTAAATTGGGGAGGAAATATAATCAAAATTAATTTGTGACCTAAAATAAATTTATTTTACGCCTAGAGTTTATCATTACATTCATCTAGTGTGAGTTCTGCACACAACACAGACCACCAGATTCCACAGCTCTAGAATTAAATCAATATCTTTAGAGGACTCTGTTGAAAAGCCTTACAGCCTGGAAGGTCTAAGCAGCACATCAAACAAAGCCATTAGATTTCTCTGATTGCAATTACAACCAACACCAGAGAGTTTAATCTGCAAACAGCCACTTCTAAACAAAAAAGAAATGCAAAGCTAGTGATCTGAATCCTGCTCACTGACATATGACTTGCAGTTTCATTCAGAACTTAAAGACTGATAAACAGTCACAAGTTACAAATTTCAGATCTTTTGGTGAATGCGTACCTTTATTCTTTTTTCTTCTCCTCTTCTGCCTTTTCATGAATCCTTATTCAAAAGTGACACATTTGTTCAGTTCAGGGAGATTCTTCTCTCTGGAGGGGAAATAATTTTTATCAGTAAGACTCCCTGGTGATCAGGTAGACTTGGAACTGCTGTTAATCAGCCTTTTTGACATGGTACCTTGAATAGCACTTCCCATGATGCTTTGTGTGCCTACCTTAATTCTTTCCTTTTGAACTCACCATGACTTATAGGTGTCTTTTTTTCCTTTTGTGTGTCTGAAGTTATCCCTCTATTAACTTTAATTGGAAAGGTACCTTTTGTTCCCCTAGAGTAGTCGTATACTAACCACTGAACTCCCTAGGCTCAAATTTCTGGGGTAGCAAGAGTTCAGTTTTCTGACAACTCATAAAAAAAATCCACAGGAAAAAATTGATGTCTTTATTTTTGCTAATAACATAAATTATATTTACACTAAAGATGATCTGTTGCATCCATTTACACCAGCAAAAAGAGAGTATTCTGCTGGAAGTCACAGTGAGTTAAAAAGAAAGGAATGAAGGGCAGACACAGAGAACATCACAGAACCCTGACCCTTTCCATCTGCAAACCCTACTGAAAGGCATGCTGCTAAAAATAAATAAATAAATATGCTTTTTCTGAGGCACTGGGAGAAATGTAGGTTCTTTCATAAAGGCAGAAGCAACAAAGCTTTTTTTCCTGTAGACTTGTGCCTCTTCCTCACAATACCACTGGTAGCAAGGGAGAGGGGACACATCCAGGCCAGCCTGCACCTTGCTGGGCTCCAATTAGCCCCACAGGACACCTGCACGGCATGGCCAGGCCATTACCAAGCACAAAATGTAACAGCTGAGTTCCCATCTTTCCCTCAAGTGTTTGCACTCATTTGGAGCCTGTCCACCCACCAATGCTTTTACAATTAATTTTTCAGAGCCTCTGGGATCTGCTGCTCTTCTAGGTCTAGATGAAGCTGTGCAGAAACCGTTAAAGTTTCTGTGAAGTGACAGGCATATAGTTTGGATATAACGCATATCTCTAAGAAAGTAAAATATCCTCTTGCACTTTATTGCCCGTTCAAGAGATTTGTTGTCACCTACTTCATGGGCTGGTCATGGTCACATAATATACAAAAGAAAAAAGATGTTCCACATTGGGCTCTGAATCAGAAGCTATGTTTGAACCTTCCCAGAAAGCTGAGTTTCATCACCTTCATGCTGTTCAGCTGTTTGTATCCATAGAATGTGACCCAGTCCTCTTGATTTTCTTTGTTCCAGAAGAAGAAGGAGGGCCAGGGCAGCAATACATCCAGTTCTGCTGTCCCACAGCTTCAGAAGCCCCTGAGTTAAAGCAGCAACCACCACCCTCTCTGTACTGACAGAATTAAAAAAAAAAACACCAGTTGTATGTCAAGGATTAGCACCTCAACCCTGACATGAAAGTGATGCCCTAGGAGGAACAAGTGCTGCAGTAGGCTTCATGAAGACCTGGCTAGCCCCATGCAGCAGCTACAGCAATGCATTCTGAAAGGGGAAGAAAATGAGATGGAAAAGCTTGTGGATCAAGGACATCACTTAAGGACAAAAAGAGACTCAATTTAGGGAAAATTAATGTAATTTATTGCCAATTAAAATAGAGTTGGATGCTGAGACAAAAATTAAATTACCACCTTGCTACCATCCACTACTTTTCCCAGTCTTGTCTCCTGAGTCCTCTGCACCTCTACCCCTGAGGGGTCCCTGCAGTCAGCCCAGGCTGTGCCCATCTGTGCTCAGCACAGGGCAGCACAGCCTTACCCCACTGACAGCCCTGTGGCTACCACCAGTACCTGCTCCCAGCCCAGGGCTGCTCTGAAGAGCAACATGATAGTCAGTGCTTTTTTGGGGCCATCATCGGGCCATCAGCCACTGGCCCTGGGGAGCTGTGGGGTGCCCAGCAGCCCCCAGCCAAGGCTGCTCCCAGCCCACCTCAGCCTGCCAGCACCCAGTATGCTCCTGGCACATGTGGTTAGTGTGCTGACAGAAAGCATCACAGGGACAGAAATTGCAGTTCTTAGAACCAGTGTGTCATTTTCTCTTTTCCTACCCAAAAAGGTAGTACAAATAGAGCTTTCCTTACCATATAAACGAATTATTTTTTTGGAGGGGAAAAATCCAGGCAGCAGCTTTTCCCAGTGTGATTCAACTTGTTGGGGAAGTATCTGGAAAAGCAGCCTTGCAATAATTTTGGCCTTTAGGTCTGAAGAAACAGGCAGTAATAAAAAGTGAATTAAAATGACCATTGAGCTAAAAGATGCTCCAAGCCACAGCACCAGCAGCCTTCAGTGCTGGGGCTAGAAGGCTTCCTGGTACTGGTCCAACATTAGTTAATCTTCATCCATCTGACTCCTAAATTGCCTCCCTTCCCAGCTGAGGCAGCACACCAAAGAGATGTGCACAGGGACTGCTTAAAAGCAAAACCAGCCCTGGAAATCTTTCCTCCAGCCTCAAAAGCAACCACTTGAGCACAAGGAAGGCCATGCACAGGGTGGAAATAGTCTTTCCTCCAGGCTCTTTGGGCTCAAGGGGAAATCGAGCTCTGCCATTACAGGGGAAAGGGAAGCAAACCCCTAGCAGAGGTCATTGACAGGACCTGTGCTGTCATGCCCTGATGGCAGGGGTGTCATACAGAGCTCTGATCTGCACCAGCCACATCCTCACGTGCCAGTGGTGGTCAGCCTAGGTGGCTTGGTGATGCACATGGTGGTTCTGGGCTAATGGTTGAACTCCATGACCTTAGAGCTCTTTTCTAAACTTAAAAAACCTGTGATTGTGCCTCCCTTCCCATCCCACCTTCATTACCAACTTGCAAGCCAGGCACCAAAGAAAAGACAACTAGCTCTGCCAGGGTGATCCTCTAAAGAAGGCACAGAATATCTCACAGGTACAAAAATCCTTGCAGGCTGCTCTGCAGCACTGGCAGCCCCCACCCCCCTCCACCTCTACAACTTGTCTTTGAAACAGCCTGATGACTGATTATGGAAATCTTCCCCATGCGGTACCCCCACACCATGACATCTCAATCATACTTCCATTTCTTTTTTAAAGTAAAAAAATGGTTTTTCTGGCCCAGTATGTTTATCAGTTAGTCTGAGCCAGTTATCTGCACAGGTTTACGGTATGCAGCCTAGAACCATTAGATTTTTATCACGTCTTATGAAAATCATACACAGCTTACTCTTGTAGCTGTATATTACAAGGGACTCATGCACAGAGAGACTGGTTCTCTTTAGATTACTATCTCTGAATTGATGCTGTATGAGGCACAACTGCTTAAAAGGTTATAACTGATGCAATTTTTGCTATTACAGGTAATTTATGGCTCCTGTGTGTCTGACTTGTCAAATCTTCTTACAGAGATCAAACAGGATCTGTTTGTCATATGCATTTATCTAACACTTGTTCCTCTGCAAGCTTCAAAACGTAGTAGTTATTCTTTTCTTGGGTGTCAATTTTCTCCTACACATCTTTCCTCTTAGTCCTTGTAAATGTCCTCCTAATGCAAAATGCAGGGGTGCTTCAGCAGCAAATATGAGCAATGAGCTTCTTCTCTAGAGGAATTTTTAAAAGATAGTTTTTTTCCTAAGCAGGGCTCCAGTCCTTCAGAGAGGTCTGAAGTCATGCACACAGATGTTTTGAAGCTCCAGCTGTGCTTTAAGACTTGCTGCATTATTTTCCCCTCAACTTTACATAACTCTGAGCTGATCTCTGCTGTTGTGAAAGAAATCCTTCAGGAACACTCCTGGAGAACAAAATACCCTTTCATTGAATAAGGCAGGGGGATACACACATCAGGTGTACATCCTCAGCTCCTGCCTCTACATCTGCCTCCACTTCACCTCAGGGCCAAACCCTCATATCCTGCTGTGTCTCCATTCTGTTTCCTGGTCTCGCATTGCTGGAAGTCTCATTCTGCCTTCCACACTAGAGGCTATACCCCAATCACTCACAGGATGACAAAAGCTGAGACAGTTTCTTGTTTACTCTGCAGAGATTTCACAGCAAACTGAGCAGGTGTAAAGGCAGGCAGGGAAGCACAGGAGAGCTCAGTGACAGCACCCCCAGGGCTGCGCAGGGGAACACACCCTGCTTTCTGCTGTGCAGACCCCTTGGGGTTACCCACCTCCAAGGACGTGCACAACAGAGGCAAAAGGCTTGGGGTGGGGGGACACTTTTCATGAGGTCCAGAGATTTTGAGAAGTGTCAGTCTTTATGAACCTCTCCAGCAGAGCTGAGATGGGAAAGGCTGTTGAAAGGACTCAGTTTGCCCAAGCAAGGAACACCTGGAGATGAAAGGATGCGCTTCTGCATCAGGCACAGGAATCTCGCGGCTAACAGAGAGGAGAGGGCTCCGGAGAGTTCAGCTGCAATGTTATTCAACGGCGCGGTGGGGACAGGAGCCACGGAGGGGCTGAGCGAGAGCAGGGTCCCGCCTCTGCTCCGGCCGCGGCAGCGCAGAGCCCCCGAGGCGGGCGCCCGGCGGGGAAGGCGAGCGGCCCGGAGCGCTCGCACACATCCGCGCCTCACACGCACCTTCCACCGCCCTCTGCCACAAGGGCTGCATTTCCCAATGGCTGCGAGGTGTGAGGAGTCTGGGAACACAGCGCGCTCGCTGCGGAGGAAAGAACTTTACGGAGCAGCTTTGCCAGCTTAGCTCTTCATTTGGTTTCTCCTGCCAGTCAGGTATGAACTGTCAGGACGTGCTTAAGCAGGCAGTACAATAAGAATCCCAGAGAGAAATAAAATAAATAAATAAATACTAAACAAATATATATAACTTATCTATTCAATAATAATTAATAAATTCTTATTTAGACAACAACAATAAATGGAATTAGAAGAACTACACTTCACTGTACATGAATTCCTTCGAGCGAATTGACTGAAATTGGTATCTTCAGCGACACATCATTTTTGACAGGGTTTACAGTGCCAAAGATTTGTGCAGCAAATGGGAAATATTCTGAAAAAGGACAAATAATTCTTCAAACATATATACAGAACAGGATTTCAGAACAGGATATTTGTGCAAATACACACAAAATCTAGAGTTCTTAAGATGTAAGGATTTGGCCGAATAATACAATATGTGCCAAAGTCGTCCCTGATATTAGGAACAGTTTTTGCAGTGTTAAATGTTTCTGAATCAAAGAGCCAGTCCTTGATTCAGAAACATTTAACACTGCAAAAACTGTTCCCAATACCAAGGACAACTTTGGTCTTGCTAATTGCTTGATATGGTTTTAATATCAGGTAGAAATAAAGACTGGGAATTAAACAGCAATAAACTGTAAATTGCTGATGCAATATGCTGATGTTATATATGATTTACATGTATGACTGCAAAAGGTGCAGAAGCACGTTAGTTGCAAAACCACTAACAACCTCATCATAATAATATAACTAGCATCCTGCTGGAAATATTGCCCAGTTCTGTGGATATTTTGCATCCACATTTGAATCGTTCTAGATTGTTTGAAAATAATTCCAGTGTATTTATTCAAAAATCATTAAAATCCTAATAAGTATAATAATAATTTGCTTCTTCACAGATTAATTTTAACTCTGACTTATTTTACCATGCTGATAAAATCTATCCCAATCTCAAATACTATTCAAACTGCCTCAGGATCTGCCATCTCTTTTTTTTCCCCTAAGTTTGTTTTCAGTTTCTTTCTTTTCCTTCCAGTGTCTTAGATGAGGATCTCTCTTTATCTGTGCCCCAAGCTTTATGCTATAACAGTGTTGAATGGCATATCAGAGTCTATTTCTGAGTACTGGAACAATGTCTTTGACAATATGTATTAGTGTTCTGGCACTTTCCTCTAGAAGAAATTTTTATGTGCCTCAGACAATAGACAATGTCAGGAGATTTGGACAGATACTAAAGAAGAAAAGTATTTAGTCAATCTTCTCAGAAACCACTCCAGTGCTGGAAGCAGGAGTTGACAGAAGGCAGAAATACCAAGAGAGTCAACTACAAACTAGAAAGGAGCTCTGAGGCCGAGGATTTTACAAAAGAGAGAAAATACTGTACTTCTTCTGGATGGACTGACCTCTTCAACTAAACAATGCCAAAAGAAACACAGGCCCAAAAAATCATGAGTTTGATAGTCAAGATGTCAAACCCTGAAAAGAGTATGAAATTATTTCACTGACTATACCTACATGATGCCTGCCTTTACAGTAAAACATGAAAAAAAAAAGAAAGAAAGAAAAAGATAAAAAAATATAAGTATTTTTCATTTATAAGCACTTACTAAGACTATCAACATGTGCTGGAAACACCTTCCTAGAATGAAAATATGTGGTTTATAAAACCATACCAAAGAAGGAGCTAGTGCTCTCATTCAGACAGTACTGATTAAAGGCTATGCCATGTGTTATGCCAGACATACATATGCCAGTTCTGTGATAGTTAAGCACAACAGTGCTGAATAATGGCCTTCATGTGTATGGTAGAAATACTGACTGGAAACAATGCAGTTGGTAACACTGACTTAAACTGACAGCATTAAATTCAGAATAATTTTACTGACCAGTTTTTACTCCAGAAAACTAATTGTAGGCTACATGCAATCTTATGGCCAGGTGGTGTGCTGTTTTCTGTTCAGGATATGATCATCAGAAGAACTCTTCTAAATATTTTACAGACATCAGCCATACAAGATATTGATAGAGAGCCTTAGTAGCATTTACCATCCATAACGTGGTTTTTGGATAGCAACAACTTCAGAAGCCAAAAACAGAGTGCCTTATTACAAATAATTTTCTTTTGTTCAGCAGTGATACATTTACAATTTCTCCACAGTCTGGCAGGCCCAAATAATTTATTCTCTAAACTTCCTACAATTTACAGGAATGTTTGCACAGAAATACTGACACAATCTTTTGAGAAGCTGAATTTGAATTTAGGTTATGAATTTGGAGGAATTTCAATTGCCTTATTCACTGGTAGTGGTGAGGTGTGATTTTCTCAAAATCATCCTTACAATTAAATCTAATGGAAAAACACACATTACCTTCCTATGAAATAGTACCTTTTCTGTAAATAAAAATGCAACAAATGTTTCCATTACTTAATCCAGTCTGTGAAGGTCAGACACCTTACTCTTACTAGTGAAAGCACTTTTATTTTAAATCAAAGTCTCTGTTTGATGAACTCATGCTCTGTGAAGTCCAAGACAGTTGACTAAAATAAGTGATTTCATATGTGCTTTGCAGAAATCTATGTATGCAAAAATGTATGCTAGGAAATGTGTGAATCTGATAATCAAAGAATAAAACCCACTGATTCATGCCATCAACTAAAAGTCTTAGTACATACTACAAATCAATGCCTTCACATTAGTGACTAACACTTCAGCAAAAAATTACCAGTAAAACACATAGTGAAACCTCTGTCAACTCATTCCAGAATCATAATCTTATGCATTAATACTACATGAGAATAGGAAAAGAGGGAATAAGGGAGAAGACAAAATGGCAATGAAAGGCAGTGTCCCACAGAGGATGTTCTCTCTGACCAAATCTCAGAACTGGGGAGGAAGGTAACAAGAGAATAAAAAGCAGTAAGAGCCACAGCACTTGTGTATCAAGGCAGAAACATACTGATTTCATGCATTAGGTGAATTGTGATCTGTAAAGAGTAGCAATAAATAATATCTTCCTTGATACAAAGATTTTTTTAATGCTACCCAAATATAAACAAGTAGCTGTCTGAAGTATTAGCACAAGGAGAAGAGCAAGAACAGCTCTTTTTAGCAGTCCTCTTACTCATAGAGTCACATGGAAGGGACAAGGTACAGTCCCTGACACAAGTTTTGCTCTCAGAAGTGCAAAGATCCAACACAGGCTGTTAAACTCATCTGAAATGAGTAATTGCAGCAGGTCTTCCTGCACCGTCCTGGTGCTGCACTCTGTTCATTATACAGTGCAAGCACACCCAGGGATATGCCACAGGGCAAATTTTGCTCCTGGACCTGTACTGTCAGATCCCAAAATCTTTCCACCAAGTGCCATCAATCTGAATGTCATTTTACAGGGAAAAAGCCACAAGAAGCACTTTCAAAGCCCTCTCCCACAGGAGAACTGTGCAAATGAGGAATTTAAACTTTGTCATATCACTTTTCTCCAAATCTGGATTTCTCCAATCTTGTGAATAGTATCCTGTTTTCACTTTGGAGAGGTATACATTTTCCACACAAAACCTCTTGTCTTGTCTCCTTGCATCTATTAGAGCTGGAAGAGGCATTATTTACACGAAGCAGACAAGCCTTAGGCATTTTAAATCCCCCCCATTCATCGTGAAGCTCCTGTTAAATGGTGCAGTTCTCATTAGGGAACTGGACAAGTTTCTCCCTGTAATTAGCTATAATGATACCTCTCCCACTTCAAGTCAAAAAACAAAGCCAGTGCAGGGATCATACAGAAACACCCTTGAAATTGAGAAAGTCCATTCCTGACATGAAAGATAGAGGACCAAGAGGCTCACATATGAAATATCAACTACTCAGTACCAAAGTTTTATACAAGTATTTGCATTTCATATTAACAACAACAAAAGAAAATCCCAATCATTCTGAGGGCTGTATTTCTTAAATGAAAAAAAAAAAAGAGAGAAAAAGAAAGGGAATATAAAAGGTGAATTAATTGTTAGCCTACAGGTAAATACCCTGAGGATAGCTGTTTTCCCACCAACAGAATTTCAGATTGTTTCTATGCATTTGTTGTTTTGATACTTGGAGATGAAAGATTAATAGAAAACTGAATGACGTTTGCCCCTGTTGCCTCACAGCGAACAAAAAATATCACTGCCTGTCATCCTCTGTGTCTGGCTAGTCACAGGCATCCAAGCATCAGGCAATAAACTGCAATAACCATGAAGTTAACCAAAAATCGTACTGATTTCCTGATTCCAAGTATAATAAAGGCAAGTTGGGTTGTCTGGATTCTGTTTTCAATTCTTATTCTTTTGACCTCTGTAGTTCACTTTTCAAGCTGCTCTCTGCAAGGCTGAAGACTAACCATTTCTTTAATAGATGTGGATATCTAAAAGCCTGGCTTCCAGCAAGAGCTGCTTACCACTCAGTTAAGCTGTGTACAACTATCTCTATTTCCTGGGCTGCACATTTTTGCATTACACAGACTTGTGATCCTGCAAAGATTTATTATAACCCCTCTGTTCACTTCAAGTGCTCGAAATGGTTTGACTGAATTTCTCATTGGGGATTTCTCCCAGGGCATAAACTGAGTCTCTGATTCCCACTGTTTGTGGGAGCAGGGCTGTGCCATGAATGGATCAAACCAGGAAGCAGAGGTGACCCAGCACAGGCCATGCCCTCACTGGCAAGAGTGGCAGTCCCACGGGGTCTGAGGATGGGGCAGAGCAGCCCAGGTCACAGCAACGAATCTCACCAGCAGCCTCTGACCAGACAAAGTGACCAGGCACTTCCAAGGTCAAATGAGGGCAAGAGGTAGGACTGGAGACAGGACTGGGGTCCAGCCAGAAGGCAAGGTCAGAGATAAACCTGCATAGTTCAGGCCAGGACTGGGTGCCAAGCTCTGAGCTGAAACTGGTCTCCCAGAGAGAGGGGAGGAGCTGGTCAGGGTCAATAGTGCCCCAGTAAGGTTCAGTAGTGCCCCAAGGACCCTGAGAGCCATAAGCTCCAAGGAGAAGCTCAAGCACAGCCTTGACCTCATTGAAAATGAAAGAAAATCCTACCATTAGTTTCCATGAGGTCAGGATCCACCTAATGTGCTTCTTTACTTGCTCCTGTGACATGTACCCCAAATATCCTTGGGTCACATATCAAATAAATAGATAAGAGTGATAGAAGTTAACTAAAGCCATGCAACATTCAAAGCACCTCTCAGTCACAACTGCTAAGGATATTAGCACTGTATCAACCACCAACAAAATAAAAATTGCTATTGTGCTTCTGGCCAGCATTGGAAGGTTTTGAAGTTTTTTTTCGAAGGCTAGCTGCCAACAGTGCCATGAGAGTGCTCACAGACTGCCATTTCATTTCAAGTCTAATATTGAAATACAGTAAAAATCTGCATTTAAACAGAGCTATAAAGGCCAAAGAAAAGATTCCTCGTGCTTTCAGCAAGTTTTGGATCAAGCAGCATACAAATAGTTTTCATGTGTGAGAGTGACGTTGCCCTCTGCTGGGTAACCCACAACCTGAGAAAGCTCTGCTCTTCGGAGTCCCAACAGATTCAAGCAGATGCAGTCTACATATTTTTGACACTAGAATCTTTGCAAATAGCTGGTGATTTAGGTTTGCTGCATCCCAAAGAGGAGGAAGGAGTACACTGTTGGCCTCTTTTTATAAGTGCAGAGACAGAAGATACAGGAAGGATGCAGTTTCAGTCCTCATTTCTTTGTGGAATATAGCCAATTGATTTCCAGTGCAGAATTAGCCCCATTCAATTTTTCCAAGGTCATCTGGAAAATCTGTAGGAAATAAAAAAAAAAAAAAGAAAAAAAAAATTAAACACTCTATGTTTCATGATTCTCAAGTTTTAAGCACATGATGGAAAGAAAAAACAATCCCTCAAATTCATTCAGTCCTTAAAACCTCTAGACACCAGTTATATACTGCAGGGTATGTCTACATTATTTCTCACCTATATTCATTTTTTTCCTCCTTTCACAAAATCAGATTTAATTTTTCTTAAGTAACAGATAAATTACTAGTGTCTATATTATCAGCACTCTATTAAGAGCAGGAATCCAGCTCGATGCCACTAGGACGTTGTAACATTCCTATCTCATCAGTGATCAGACTAAGGTCTAGGGAGTGAAATTTATCAAATGCCATTGTACAGTGTATCTGGAAGGATGATAAACATGATTAAAATTCATTTCACCAACACAGTTGCTCATATGTATTTGATGTCCTTTTCCCTGGAATGCTTAGACAAATTGCACAGTTCCCTAAAATGAAATTCAGTCTTGGATTTTATACAATGTGCCCTGATAATACAAATCAATATTTTGACAAAACATATTTTTGCCTGAAGATGAAGTATATTGTGTAATAAAATACATTTAAGTACTTTATAATTTATCCTGAGAGCCCAATGCATTTGACCAAATGTCATACATCATTCCAAAGAAAACTAGGTGGAATATATAATCTATACTCCTTTAAGAAGCAACTGCTTTGAGAGAGCACACAATTAAAGACTTAATATTCAGAAAATGTTTCAAATTAAGGGCCTATGTGAAACCTCTTGAAGTTATGGGTTATTCTACACAATTTAGCTGCAAGATCACAGTTTTCCCTCAAATGCAGCATCATATTCTCTAATTACTTTCACTTTTAAGATAGAGTACATTATCTTCTGTGTGTCAGCTTGCTTTTACCATGGACCTCACAAAGCCTGTTTACACATGTAATATAAGGAGAGCCAGAAAAAGCCCAAAACATTTCTGTGGACCTTCTGTGTGGTTCTTGCCCAATATCTCTAATGAGTTAGATGGTTTCCTCTGGAATTTCCATGTCCTAGGCCCATTTGGCTATTCATCCTCCAAGCCCTCTCCCCCTACAGAGCACACAGCAAAAAAATTTCATGAGCTAGAGTGACACAGAAATTTAAAAGTTGGTAACATGCCAGGTCCTAAATCCAGTGCAGCCCAAAGGCATCAAGGACATTTTGGAGCTGGATTCTCCTTCATTTTATAGGAAAATATGATAATCTACATACCTTAATGGGTCTTGGCAACAGGTACCATGTGCATGGTCAGTAAATATATGAGTAGGGATCTAGCCTTTGACTGAAATATGAGCCAGATGAGGGAGTATTTAATGGGAAGACTAACTCACCAGACAAGACTCACAGATAGAGGAATAGAGGATAGAGGAAACCTGAGTATTTTGCTTACTAAGGTTTGCTCTATACAGTAACACACCTTATTGCAGTCTCATTTACTGGTGTCTTGCCCAAAACAGCCTGGCATTTGGTCTTTACAAGGGCTTTATCAGAATCCAAGACCTAAGTGCCTGGACCATAATCATTACACATGGATTGTTTTCACTGAGGCCAAGACATGAGCACATTCAGGCAGTACACAAAGATCTTGTTGCTAAAACATTTCCCACTTGAATGTAATTGTTCTCCAGTAAGGAAGCAATCACTGAAAAGCAAAATCCTACAGATGACACGCTGAGTTTTACATTCGCAGGAGGTTAATATATTTTCCATCCACAGCAGAACTGTGTGTAATTTATAGGCAAAAATCCAGCCCTGGTGCAAGCAAGTGCAGCTCTTATTGATCTCAATAGTGGATGCACTCATTTATAGCAGGGCTGCTTTTGGCGTCATGTCTGTTTAGCACAGAATGAATAATATTACAAGGCAGGGCACGGGTTCACAGTGCGTGCTGAAAGCTTTTGCATTTTTGAATGTTAAAATAGCCTGCCTCCACAATAGCAACTATTTTGGGCTGGAGAACACAACATGTGCCAATCTTGAGTTGCATAATGCTTTCACATATCTCAGGGTTCGCTACTCTGAATGGTTCATACTGAATGGCTGCTTAATATCTCCGTAACTGCGTACAGGTCCTGTCTCTAACAGCACGGTGCTGCTCAATAGATGAGCCCTGCATTCACTCACAAAAGCCCAAGCCAGCCTGCAGGAGAGACTGAGGCAGAGCTTCGCTTGAAGAGCCCTGTGGTTTATGTTATTTTGGTACGAGTTTAAAGAAAACACTCACATTTTTTACACATTTGGTTTTCATTTGTTTGAAACAGTTTTGTAGCCTAATAAAAAGACCTACAGTTTCATAAAAGGAAGTTAACTGGTTGTCTCTGGGCAGTAGGAGACTTTTTCATATATTACTGGGTTATTTTAAGGGCATTAACTGCAGTCAGCCCATGAGCTGTAATAGAATTGATTTGATTTAGGTTTTTTTAATTACACTGTGTTTTATTAAAAAACAAACCCGAATGTCAGTGTGAAAAAACTGGATCCTTTCTTATTACACTGCTCTGGCCTGGAAGGCAGAGCACTCCTTGTGTACTGGCTTGTAAGGCATTCCCATTGTCCATTGCCTGTCTGCCTCCTGGCCAGCAGCAGATTTACCCAACAGGAACAGAGGTTCAGGGTGTTCCCATCCAAGTTCTCCTTCCAGCAGCAGAAAGGGGTCTAATTTACCAATATATTTTCACCTTCCAACAGAAGGCAATGTGACAGCCTGATCTCACCCTCCAGCAACACAAACCCAAGGGGAAGGCAATTGGACTGTCTAACCTTGTGTTTGGCAGTGGGAAAGGAAGGGAAGTAACCTGACCACTACTGCCTTCCCACTGATAACCAGACCTCAGGATAGCCACGACTTAACCCATCAGCCACAGTGCCTGCCATCCCCAAAATACACCCAGAAGACTTTTCTGAAATGGATAATCACAGCACAGAGCTCGGGAGTAAAACACATGTTTTTCTTTCTGAAGTTCAAAGAAACATACACATACTGTGCTCTAAATATGTTTACATTACTGTCTTCTAGAAGCACAAACAAGCTACTGTGTGTAAGTACAAAACACTGGCAGCTACCATTCACCTCAGAGGTATTATCCAGGATAAAAAATTTATTGAAGGTTTGACTTCCAAGAACCTAGCCTGTTCCTTTTTTAATTAGACTTTTCCATATATTGTAATCTATCTCAATACATCACTTTTACATTTATGACTAGAATGGCTACTCAATGTATTAATTCACCTTATATCAAGGGACAAATTAAGATGAGGGCACAGTCCAAGTAAGCAGAGTAACAATCCTGGGTAGGTATCTGGAAAATTGAGCGTTTTGCTCAAACTGAGAAAGACGAAAAGAGAAAAAGAAAACAGAAAATAGATAAGAAAATAAAATATGAAAAAGAGTGAGATTAAAAAAAAAAAAAAAAAAAAGAGGAAATCTGTCTGGGATCTCTTTAACAGGAAGTTTAGCCACTGGCTCCAGAGTCATGGATCTTTTTGCTCCTGCCTAATACAATGCATCTTTTGTCCTTCTTTCTCAAATCATGTCCTATCAGGCAAGGTCACTGTCACATCCTCTCTTAGTAAAAAAAGGAATTTATTTCCTAGACAAATCTTATGCCTCTGAGTCACACCGGAGTTGAGTCTGGAAGAACACTACAGTAATGTGGGAGAACTATACAAACCCTGGAGCTATAGCTAGAGGAAGAAGAAGAAAAAAAAAAGAAAAAATAAGCAAAGCCATAAGTAACAGAACACTCTTAGTGGGTTGGACCTCAAACCTACTCTGACTTGTTGTGTACAACCAGACTCATAGGACACGCAGTAAACTCTAGAGATCTGAAAGCCAGTATCTGCTGAGAGCCAAAACCTCAGTGGCTGGAAATTGATGTAACTTGGGGAATCAGCATTTCTGGACATTTGGGGTTGTTATGGGTAGATTAAAAAGGAAGTCTAGAGAGCATTACAAATAGCACAGAGAGTATCAGACGTCATTTGGCTTCAACATGCTACAGATTGGTCTCCCTTAGAGCTAATTACTCATCATGAAGATCTGAGAGAAATTCCTGTATAAAAAGACTGTGATACTAAAGAGCCTCCTCCCCCTTCTGTGAAAGACAACAGCAAACTACTGACTTCAGCCAAGCAAGAACCGGGTTGATAACTGCAAGGTTCATTAAAGCAAAGGAAGGTTTTGCTCTGAGTGAAAATCAGAATTTGCTATTTGATACACTAAGCACGGCACAAAAAAAATTATTTTGTTTTGCAGGATAACAGAAGCCCTTCTTTTATAGGGGTTGAATTCTATATCTGTTATGTCCAGCCAGAGTTTAAAAAAAAAATCTCACACATGCATGTCAGTTATTGAATGATATTGTTTAAAGCTAGAAACTGTGAGCTGTTAGGCTTTAAAGAATAGGCAGACAGGCAAGAAATTCCATCAAGTGATTTATAAGCAGGTGGATGAGAAAGTGGAAACTTTTGTGAATCTTGGTTGTGATCCAGTTCAGAGCCTTATTTTGATGGAGGGCTCCCTCTTCTGGATTTTATTGAAGCAACCCACTTAATTTTTTTCCAATGCAATTGAAAGGTGTTTTCAACTAGAAAACAGATCAGGAAGAGTCTCTGTGCACTCTCAGAGTCAAACAGTGCCTCTGCCCACATCAGTTTGGGGATCTGGGCTTTGGGCAGCACATCTGACTGCATCTGCCCCAAAGACCTGCTGGAGAGAAAGGGAGCTGACACCATGGTTTTTAATTTGTATGTTTAAGTTTACAGATATCTTAGGTACAAGGATAAGGGTTTTATCTTTATCTTTAGCTTATGATTATTTATTTCTCTTGCTATATAAATGAAGGTTTTGGATAATTACTTCATTAAGAAATAGTCTTACTTGCAACAACTCCTAGGAATGCCACTTCTGAACAAGAATACCTTCTAGTTAAGGAGCTCAAAAAGAAAAATATCTTTTTGGCTAGAAGTTCTCCAGTGACATGAAGAATAGCCTTTTAGTTCCTTACACAAATCAAAACAGTCTTACATGAAAAATCCTTCCTAATCTGTGGGGAATTTCCTCCCCCATAGGAATTCCATCTGAAAACAGACACTTCCTGAATGGCAGGTGGGACTGCAAGAAACTGAAGCTGAAGCTTTGATTAATTTCCATTTCTTAAAGCAAACAACCTTTCCAGGCAGAAACCTGCTTCAAGGCAGATTTTTTCTTTAATACAGCCCGAGTTTAATACCCTAGTGCAAATATATCTATAAGACTATGCTACAGACTGTTATCATGGTCACAGAGGAATTCTTTATTTCAGAAAAGGATAGGAATGCAAACAAAACTGAGTTTTGCTGAAAATTAAATAATAGTAATAATATACATATGGCTTAGTGAAAAAGCATCAGATATCTCTGATTTTAAAGAATTACTGCAAAGTGTGCATTTCATTTAAATGGAATAATAATCCAAATTTGAAGTAAACAGCTTAAATTTGAAAACAAGGATGTGACAAAAGCCCTTTGTCAGAGAATTATACACTGATATACGGCAGGCTTTTGCCTTCTAATGTTGCTCTTGCCCACAGGACAACATTCATCTAGACCAACTATCCCTTGGCTTTTTTAACTTGCAGATTAGTAATCAACAATCAGCCCAGTCAACATTTGGGGCCCATAATACCCACAGACCATTTACTGTGAGCTCCCAGACCCACCCACAGACCCTCAGAGCTCAGCTTGAGAACCACCAACTTGGAAAGCCCCAGCTGACACCAGGTGACTCCTCCCTGCCCTGGGTGATTTGAGGCTTCATTGAAGGCAAGCATACCAGCCCCAACATTTGTTATTCAAAAAGTCAAGATATGTAAGGGGTATGAGGAAGAACAGAAGGAAAGTTCCTTAGTGCCAAGCAGCAGACTGGATGGAAAGTCAGGAACAGAGTATGGGCTTCTTAGGAACAAGCTCAGATCTCTCTGTGGAGCTACAGCCCTTACACTGCTGTCAAAGAAAGGATCCTTAAATAGTGGAACACAGATACTTCAAGCTTTTGCAGAAATTTATGCTATGTATAAGAGCTCCCCACAACTTCCAGCACTAAATAAATAAATACATTAATAAAATTTTTAAATAGAGCCAAGAATCATCCTTCTGCTGAACTGCACAGCTATAGCTCTGCAATGATTTGCCCTGTAGTTTTGGGAGGGTGTTACATTTTTTTTTAATACTTACTATTGTCATAATATAGAAGGAGAAAAGTTGTGATGTACACTAAACTCCTACTACTAAGCTTTGCCAGGAGAGAGATCATAGCAAATTTGACCAGCATCATAAGAACATTCTTGATTCCAAGAGAATAATTAATAAATAAATAAAAAGGCCTACTGTTTTCTTACTTAAGTGTGGCAAATAAAGTAAGAAGTCAGTCCTCCTGCATTTTACTATCTGCCTAGGATATGTGAGCCCTGCACTTGGCTCCCTCCAGAGCTATACCAAATTTAACCACTTGACAAGCCCTGTGACATAAAGCATTAAAAAAAAACCAAAACAGAACTATTAAAAACATTAGAACTAGGCATAAGCAATGTTTAACTCTCCCACAAAGAAAATCTGAGAGGACAACCTTCATTTGTTTTCTCCCAGGACATCTGCCTCCATCTGTATCTCAGGTCAACCTGTCTGCTGGCAGAGCCTGGTAATATCCACCTCACAACAGGAATCAAGGCAATTCTTAATATTCAGTACTTCTCTCTGCTGGTAGTTATGACTTTTGACCAAAATGAGCTTGTGACAAGAAACAAGGTTTTCAATAACAATATCCATCCCACATCACCTCTCTGGGAATATATTGTGCTGCTTCCCTCCTGCCTTTCCCTACAAATGGCCAAGGCACTGACATGACAAAATCCCATACCATATTCATTAGATTGTTACTACAGCTATTCCTCGGAGAAACACAGGTGCTTCATCCTGTTACATTCAGACAAACCTCATTCAAGAACACGGTATCGGGCGTTTCCAGGAAAAAAGCTTCAGGCTGGCAAAAAGGTCCTATTACCTGCAAGAAGAGTTGTCAAGCTGTGCCTCAATCCTTGAAAAGTTCCCATTGCCTGTGAGAAGATGTGCCAGGGAGAGGTTGCTATTCCTTCCTCATCTCTTCACACATCCTTCTTCTTCCTATAGCTATTAATGGTGACGTCGAATGCCTCCAGGTGGATTCCTGTACTGTCCTCTTAACACTTAATTTTTAATGTTGAGTCCTCCTATGACAACCCTTACCAGCAGTTCCTAATTTTCCATGGCCCTCTTGTCCCATCATCATCATCATCATCATCATCATCATCATCATCATCATCATCATCACTACCTCCTGGTACCCACTGGCCTGTGGCTTTGTCCTCTCTGTTGCTTAGAGATTCCTTTCTGCTCTTTCCTCATAAACTTCAGCAGGGTAGAGCAGACTACAGGGACAACAGAAAGATAGAGATCTGGGAAGACTTTGCCCTCTTCTATGCCCTACATACCTATTCCCACCAAAAGACACAGGTCCCCAGACATCTGTCATACATCTGGACATCTATTATTATGTCTATCATATACGTAAAAATACATTCAAATATTGCTGTGAACATTTCATAGTCCACTACTCCACCTTTAGGAAGAGTCAGATTTGATTTCCCATGCAATATTTATGCAAGTCCTCTGAGCCACGTGCTGATATAACCTAAGTCTGCTGCTTCATCCAGAGTTCATGATGGATGGCTGAACTAGGAAATGGCTATTTGGTTTTATCATTATTATTCAGTTTATGGTACTAAGAGCATATCTTCCCCCTGCTGACTTGAGCACAGAATTACAAATCCTAACAGGCTTTTCCATAGTGCTCATCACTTTTCTGTGGAGTCCTCAGCATATCATGAACATACCTAAAACACTTGCAACATGCCTGTCCATCTCAGTGCCACACAGCTCCATGGCTGGCTGCTGTCCCATTTGGCAGAAGCAGTCTCTGCCCTACCTGTGTGCTCCTAGCGTCTCCTTGGCACTGGCAGCCTTCTCTCTGTCCACTTCTCTGAACAGTCTCAGTAGAGGATCAGACACCCCTGCCCCAAGGCAAAGGTAGAAACATGCCTCTAATGATGGGAGACAGGGAAAGAAGGACTTCCCTTTTTGGGAGCAGTTGCATTTACTTACAGATATCCTAACAAACCAAACCCTGAGCTCCATTACATTGCCCAAGTGCTTGGGGTCTATTTTGTGAAATCAATAATGTGGGATAAATTCAAACTATATTTTACAGAGATTTTAAACATGGATTTTTGAGCTGTACTAGAATGCAAACTCTTTAACTGATTAAAACACCTCAGTAAGTCCTACATCCAAAACTTCAGTTCCACTTCTAAATGGTTAACAAGCTCAATCTCTCTAGAGGTCAGCATAGTACCAGAAACAAGTAAAAACAGAACAAAACAAAATTTGACTGGACTTTTACATTTCCTCTGGAACTTCTGTGAAAGAGATAAAGGAATTAATAGTTTTCCAGAGGAGAAAGGATTCACAGTATTTTAAGCATGTAAAATAATTGATGCTATACAGAAAAATGGTAGAATTCAGGGAGTTCTCTGGAGTGCAGGCTACAGCTAGCCATGGTACTTAGTTCCTAATCAAAAGGTTGCTAAGAAATCATAACAGATGTGGCCAGGGCTGCCAAGTTTGGACCTAAGTGTCAGGCTGAGCCGTGACACATGCACTCACTATATTACCTGAAGTATCATTCCTTATAAACAGCTTTAGACTGGCTTTTATGTTCATGTGGCCAAGTCTGAGTGTTGGTAGACCAAATGCAAACATTTGGTCTACTATTAAGGCAAGCACAGACCCAGATGCAAAATCCAGGACTCTGCGACTTCATACAAATCTGACAGTCCTTGGGGAATTTGGGTTTGATGAAAAATATATATAAATATTATAATCTGTGACAGATATAATCTTGCTCCAATATTTTCCACTTTAAAAGGACAGCTACATATTTGGTTCAGTCCCACTGTCTGGTACTTACAAAGATAAAAGAACCTATCAGCATGAGCAAACTGCGAAACATACTTGAAAATAAATTCTTAATGACAATTGGCATTAAACAATTTATTTTCAAATACATTTTGCAGGCTGTTCACACTGAAGGGTGCTTTTATCTTCTGAACTGGATGCTGCTAGGTTGAGCAGAGACGAAGTTTTCTCTTAACTCTTTCAGTACCTCACAAAGAGCAGATTCCATCAGGATTTTCTGATAAAGTACTTACACCTGAATTAGATGAACATTGCATTACAGGGGCTCAGTTTCAAGTCCCAAGATAAGAAGGAGACAACCATAGCTCTGCTAGCCAATCATCTGACACCTACTTCTAACTCAAAGAATATCTCTTCTTTAATACCGTCCTTTTTTTTTTTTTTTCTCTCTCAACAGAAATCTCAATTGCTGTGCAAACAGTCCCTTTTTGGTTGGCCACAAATCACAGCAGCTTTACCTACTAGGTAGCAGACACGCTTTGCAAGACCAGAATTTCCCGTCCCCCAGGCGGGAGTCAGCATCCTGTGTTACAAATGGCTCTTTTGTTGACAAGGGAAAGGCAAGCTCTGCCTCCATTTCTGGCATCCATTCTGCTTTGCGTGCCTCAGCCTTCATTGCAACTCAGGTGCTTTTAAAGTCACAAAATAAGCAGTGTAGGCCATCCTCCAGAGCTCTGCCCTGCTACAGTCATTACTGTGCTTTCCCTTTGGATATTCGCACAGCTGCACCACGGACTGGGAAAAAAAATCCTGCAGAAATCACCCTTTTTGTTTTGAGCCCTTTTTCAGCACAATGTTTCCTCTGGCTTGTCTCACTGCATGGCCAGACAAATGTCACAGAGGCAAGCTTAGAGGGTGGAAATAAGAAGCCAGGCTTGGGGATGTGCTGGAATTTATGTTGCATTTAAAAAGTAACCACAGACTAAAACAGAGGTATAATAGAACATTCAATATAAAATTCTAGGAGCCTAAAGGAAGTTGGGGGCCATATACATTACCCAGTAGGATGAATTACCTAGGGGCTGCACCATGGTGCCAAGCTGACCAATATCTCCAGCCTTGGCTTCACACAGGGAAACTACTGTAACCAAAAAATGGAGAATAAGAAGGGCCTAGAGAAAGACCCTTCCTGATGCACTGGAATTTAGATCAGACTGTAGAATGTAATCCTGCCTCTGTGAAAACTCCATTTCTATTTCTCTATGGGCAGAATGAGGAGAAACAGAAATCATCTGAATACAGGACATAAGTTGTAAAAAGTTGTAGAGGAAGAAATTCTGAAACATTCATTTTTGCCCAGCTTGCTCTGGACATCTGGACATGGATGAAGGCAGGTAAAGAGAAAGTCAGAAAGAAGAATTATTTTGGATCACTGCATCCAGCCCCCAGTTATCCCCTTCAGATCACATAATCCCTTTCCATTTGACTGGTTAAACATCCTTCATACCCATCTAGTTCACAAAGACAAACAGCACATACCATAACTGCAAACTGAGTTGAATCCCTGACTATCCAAGCCCACATCTAAGAGAATTTTCAGAATGCTAAGGAAAGCTCTTGCTTGATCCAACAGCTGTTATGCTCAAGGACTATTGATATGGAAAACTTATCAAGAGTGATAACAATGAAGTTATGAAGTCAGAGCAAAGACACATACCAAAAAGGTATCCATCGAGAATCAAAAAAGCTAGATTAATCCAATTTACTGGTGTGATATTAACCTGAAGAGGAACATTCCAGGAGAGGAAGATGACTCCCTCACTCATATAAAATTTAAAAAGACAAAAGATATGGGCTCTAGCATTCCTCAGAACTGCTCTTATTGAAGTTGATAACATCTTCCACTAGCTTTAGAAATACTGAATCCTAAAGAAGAAAAAACAATTCATAATGGAACATGCTTCCCTCGTACAAGAAAGATGCTCATGAAATCTATGACTTTATTATGATGCTCACAAGCCATTTTCAAAGCACTCACCCATTTTCCCAAGAACCTGATGGAATTGTGATACTACGGTGGACACTTGACAGAACAGGTGAGCTCTGGTATCTGTGCTGTGCTGACACTTGTTTTTTTCCTAAATCTTTACCTGCACAAAGCACTCCATTTCAGAAAAGCTCCCATAGACAGTAGGAAGCCATGACATATGGACTCAAATATGCTGCTTAGTAAACCAAAGTTTTCAAGAGTTGAGTAGGGTCACATTACTTCTAAGTAAGCACCTTTGCCCTCTGGCAGAAAGCTGAGAGGTCAGAGTTTTACAGATAAGGAAATGCTTCTATCTACTCCTTCCTGGCAAAGTTCAGGTGAGCTCCTTCCTCCTGACCTCTTTCAGATGACCCTCCACAGAAGGGAGATTAAAGCTGTCTTATGAAACAGTGACAAACATGAATTTAGAAAAGAATGGCAGGAGAAAGGTAAGCCGAAAGGAAAGACTGAAAGGACATGATGATGTTGTGACACGAAAGGACATGGAAGAAGAATACAAAGTGGAAAATATTGTCTTGATAAAAGCAAGCCTGCATCTCCTACTAAACAAACTAGCAGGTGAATGTATCAGCTAATCCCATTTGCCTGTCTTTTCTCAGCACAGCATCACTGCAAACTGCACATCTGCTTTGCTGGCCTATACACTCCTGCCTGGTCTCAAATACCAATCCCTGTCACTGTCAATAACTATGGACAAGGCTGAGGGGGCAAGAGAATTTTCATTAAAATCAACAAGGCTTGAGGAGGAAGCTCAAAGAGCACTTCTGAGCTGTAGCATCACAATCCACAGCCCTGCCCGGTGCTGCCAAGTCTACTAGTGCCAAAACTTGCACGGGGGCTCTTCTGAGACAGCTCTGCTGTGTCTGGCCCAAAACTGCTACTGCCACATCAGCTCCATTTGGGCTAATTACTGCTGATTTGTTCTTACACAGACAAAAGCAACTACAACCCACCATTTCCATTTATTTCTTTCAAGAGAGTTATGGAGATACCAGATGAGATCAGCTGAGGTGACCAGCAGCCACTGACATACTCTGTTCTTGGCCACATGTTTCCACTGTTTCTCTGTATCACCTCCAGTATTCACTTGACCTCTACTGAGGTATCCTAATTCTCCAATATAGTAGGAAAAGAAAGTTATCTACTACATCAGCAGGTTGAATCAGCATCCCAGAAGGCAGTTAAGCACCACTGGTAGCAGAAGAGAAAACACAGGGACAAAAGAGAAGAGGAGAGAGAATCAAAACTTCCTGGATGGTATTTCTGCTTTGTTACTTAAGCTGATTGAGTAATTGTTTATCATTTCACCCAGGTTCAATTCATGCAAGTCATAATACAGTCTGATTTAAGTTGTGGCAAATTACACATTTCAAAATTAAACAGGAGCTTCTGTAAAGGCTTTTATATCAGTTCATATGCAAGAATTCAAATTAACATCCAAATTTACATGGCCAAAATTAAAGTACCCTCAATAAAGAACAGTGAAAGTAAAGATTTACATTCTCTGTCTTTTCTTCACTCCTTCAGTTGGTACAACTAATAGGATATCAAAGTGAAGTGCTTAAGCAAGGTAGAAACTTTCTACAGAGGAACAAGGGGTTGCACAGCTCCAGAGAGCTCCCAGTTTACCATGTTCTTATAAACTGGAAGATTTGGTAGAAAAGACAAGATATAAAACCATCTCCTCAGTCCAGCTGAGTTACAGCTTTAGAGGAGTTGCCTCTTATTTATCTACAGTATTTTCATTACATTCACTTAATAGCATCATATTCAGTTACATTACCTAATGACTTGAGTGTTAAATAGAGAGCACAATTCTCTGTGGAAGTTGCATGAACTACTCCTAGGAGATGATCATCTAAGCAAAACAGAATCAGATAATTCTCTTCAATACAAAGAAGTGGCTTAAAGCTGCCTTACTTGAGCAGTTGAATATTCTCCTTGTACAGTGAACCCGTGGGTTGATTTAGTCAGTCAAGCATCAGCCAACTCTGAAATGTTTTTAGAAATGAAGGCACATGAAACAAGTGACTTCTGACAACCTGTCTGCAAAGATCAACTCTCCACCTTGTTATTCATCACATATAATTGATGAATTTCTCAACTACCATTCATTTTTCCACCACTAGCTTATGGAAAGCACTGTCATCAGATTTAATAAGACAAAACACATAACAGGATTTCAAAAGCACCTAATGATACTGGAGAGAATGAGACAGCCCAAATAACACCCACAGTGAGCAGAAACAAACATGGGACTTAGATCTTCCTAAGTACATAATTATGGACAGCAAGAAAGAAGGGATCTCTTTGGGAAAATTGTTTAGTAACAGTTTATGAAATAGCTTCTTCACTCCCTGTCTGATAAAAGTGGTTCTCAGCTTTGGGCAGGGCTCAACTCAGGACTGCAGGACCTGTTTCAACTTCACTGTTCCTGAGTTATTCTACCAGCCTACAAAGAGCACACACCCAAAACACCAATTCCTTCTGACCTACCAAAGGTATCTTAACTTTCCATAACATCTTTCTTTCTCTCAACCTCCTTCACCTCCTCTCCATGGCTCCTCCTTCCCCCTCCCCTCCCCACAACAATTCTGGAAAACCTGAAATAAATACTTTCTTTTGAGACATCCCTGAGACACAGCAGGTTATCATTCAGTCAGTCTTGTAGTTTTGTCTGTGCCTCAGTTTTCTCAGCAGTGAAGTGATAAAAACTTACATACCTTTATAAACTACACTGATTTCTGGAGCAAAAGAAAAATGTCTGTATTCCAAGTAGTGCTGAAAGTCTGATCTGAATAACAAAAAGTTATTTCAAAACATTGTATTTACAGCTTCTGATATGTAACTTAGCATACCCTTATCTATACACAAAAGATCCTGACTTTATATTCTTTCTCAGATTCTCTGGAAAATGTCCAAAATTTTTTTATTGGCAAACCAAACCAATAAATCAATCAATTCAGTTCAGAAACCCTTCTGAAACTTTAAACACTAAGTGAAGTACAAAAAAACTCTTCTTTTTCTCCCGTAGAATTTGACTAGAATCTTTTACTTTCTTTTTCTCTCAAGCTAATCTCCATGAAAAAGAAGAGAACCCTTTGTGAAACAAAAATTAAATACCTAAAGGACAATACTTTTCCCAAAACATGAATAGTTATATCTGCCATGAAATGCCCTAGGCATAAGCTCACAAGAAAAGAATGCACTAGTCTTGGCATTCTTTACCTTTCCAGAAAGTCTGGTCTTTGCTGCTAAAAAAAAAAAAAAAGCTTGTTTTTAAAACAGTAGTTTCTGTCTAGTGTTGTGCAATCTAATCTCACAGCTCCTTACCACTGACTCAACTTCTCTACATTAAACACTTTTCCAAATTATCTCTTTTGGCAAGATGCAAAAATAGAAACAACCAAAAAAAACCCAAACCAACCCTAAAATACAACATTATAAGAATTTGCTTGTTTTACTCAAATTTCTCACACAGCAATGAAGATAACAACCTAACATTTATTTTTAAGTGTTCTGCAGCTGTTTCGGAGACTCAAATTAGAATAAACAGTCTTCCCTCCCCTACACTAGTCCAACAAAGGATAATGCTTAACATAACCCAGTCTAACCAAGGATCCACCTAACCTAGTGCACTATTTGCAAAGGTGGCCATGAGTTGATGCCCAGAGAAAAGTAAGAATTTAGAGAGTCTTTCTATTTTATGCACATAAACACATGCAATATGTCAGCCCCCAACTAATATTCTCTCCCTTTCCAGTTATTTATTAAAGTTTCTAAAAGCCATGCTTGACACAAGGATAAGAGGATAAGATTGTGAGGGTAAGAGACAACAGGCATAAGTTGAAACAAGGAATGTTCAGATGGAACATAAGGAAGCACTTTTTCACTATGAAAACTGTCAAGCATAGGAGCAAGCTTTCCAGAGAGGTTTTGCAGTCTGTCTTTGGAGGACTTCATAACCAGACTGAATAAAGCTCTGAGTAAAATGGTAAGAGCCAGGTGGCCCTGCTTGCGGACTAGAGATCCCTTGCAATCCCCTCCAAGCTGAATTACCTTATGATCCTCTTTTTCATCTGAGGAACTTTTGATCTGGATGTTGTTTCCATGTCCCAAGTTATTTACCCACAGTTTAACTTTTATTTGCAGTTCTCTCCTGAGTCTGTGCAAACTTCTGACAACTAGTTCCTCAACCATCTGAACAAACAATGTCCCTTGCTTTGCTTCTAGCTTCACTGAACTTCATTTCATGACTCTGGCTTCCTTTCAAGTGCAAGAAATATAAAAAACATGTGCAAGGGAAGAAAGGAAACAAGTTTTTAAAAATTATTTTAGTATCATTTATTCACACTATTCTTAGAACGTGAAAGCACTTTTATTAAATACCCTGCACTGTATTTCTGAATTTGGAGGTGAGAGGCAAGGGCAGTTACATATCACATTCAGGTACCACCACTTGCTGTCAAAACTTCCCAGCACTCTGCTTGACTTCACAGCACACCTTTGGAGATCTTGCACTCAATTATTACAATGCAAGACAAATTCCCATATCCAGTCACTGCACAGGCACAGAAGCATATGAAGAAAGAATTTCTTGTCTCACACCTGCTGGAGTCCCAGTTGCCAGTCTCCATATCAACCAAGGCACCTGGACGAAATAGGTACTGGGAACAAGTGAAGTTGTCCCTGCATAGAGATGGTTTGACACAGTGGCATCACAAACTGTTATCTCCAGGTATGAGCAGAGAGTTTCAGTCACTATCAAGTTTCTATCAGACATCCTTCAAAACTCTAATTCAGTTAAGGTAAAGTTCACTCCTGTTGTCCTGACGAATGACAAGAGGAACTTGCACAGCTTTCCACCTTCTGCACATGAGTGAGGCAGACGCAGTGTATGAACAGTCTGCACAAACTCTGCATTTCCAACCAGAGAGTTACAAATGCTGTAAAAACCTCCTTCCATTTTAACAGTGAGACCAAATATCCACCACGCCTCACAGGGGAAGGTGGTGATCCATCTCCACAGTATTTGCTTCCTAGGAGTTGAATATCAATCTGGACAACTGAGACTCAAAAGACAAGGCTAAGAGAAACCATTAGACAATCATACCTCGGGTTTTTCAATCCACTACATTCTTCAATAACACCCAGTTCCCTCATAGTAAATCCAGTGATTAGTACCCAAATCATTAATTTTTCTTTAGCATCAAGACACAGTCTGTGGCTATGCCTCCATCTATGCCACTGATGACTGCTTTAGGACCTAGCTTTTTAAGTTTTTTCCCCCCTTTATGAATGACAAAACATAAGCCTTGTGTATCTTTCTTTTTGATAAAATAAACAGACTTTACATCTGAAAACATTTGTCCCTACACAGGGAGGATTTTTTTCAACATTCATGGTTTATTTCTTTACCCTCTCTAGTTTGGTTATATTCTATAATGGATGTTAATATTTGGCCTGAGGGCTATATTTGGGAATCTGGGGACAGAAACAGTTGGAGCAAGACATTTCCAGGTGCAGCCTTCGTTGCTTAAGTACGGCTTTTATTCCTTTATGCTGTACATGTAACTTGCCTTGTTTGCTGGGGCACATAGAAAAAATTGTAGCTTAAAGCAATAAACCTGTAACACACCTCTGTCCTCACCATCACTTATTCCACAGGATTCTCATCTCATCTGATGATTCCTTCAGTAATGTTAACTGTATTTACCTTCAGATCACTGAAGATACTGAATAGTGACAGGCTCTGTATTAACTCTAAAAAAAACCCCACATCAAACAGTAAGAAATCCCACTCAAAATGTATCCCGTTGTTACCACTTTCTGAGATTTCCCCTTAACAATATGACTGGGAGGAGTGGAAAAACAATGAAACTAGCTTTGTCTCCAGACAAACAGCTAACCTGAAACTTTGCCTTAAAATGCCTAAATTCACTACTTCAGTTTTTTAGAAACCATAACAATGAAACAAACAGAAGAACCTGGGAAGAGCAAGATGAGCAACTGCACTCGATGAGCCTCATTAAAAGGGAAGAGGAATATTCCAAAACTAAATTAGAGATCCACTGAGGGAGTAACACAGCAATTCCTCTTTCCTTGTACAGTAGTAACCCATTAGGAGTAACAAATTCTGCAACATATTTATTTACACTTCCTTCAAAACTAGCAGATCCAGTACCTAATGAAAACTGTGTAGAGAAAACATTTTCAAGAATGAAAAATGAGTTTTTAGTCTACAATGGGGAATCTTGCTCATTGCAATAGTTATCTGCATATTTCTGACCTGTGCACCATATTGTTATAGGTGAGTCAGCAACAAATTCTTCCATACTGAAGAAAAATTTTTCCACATTTGAAAAAAAAAAGATGATGTTACACATCAACATTCAGTTGAAACCAGTAACACAGGAGAAATCTACTGCAGCAGCCATGTACCGGTAGGTGTTCAGGGGCATCAGTATTTCTTTTTCTTCTCAAGAAAAAAATAAAATCCTTCTGTTGCAGCATAAAAAGCTTGATTAGAAGAATAATGCCTCAGGCAAACCCTAGAGGTAAGAAGCAACTTGAAAGAAACACTGTGTTCAAAAACTAAGTTGATGCAATATTAAACAAGTGAAATCAGAGAAACAGGGTGGGGGGAAATCTTACAGAGTCAGATTCTGAATTCTTTTACATTGATTTGACATTAACCTAATTGTGCTAATTACTGCAGAATTGCTAGTTGCAGCAACTACATAACTCACTCATACAAGTGTAATATACAGAGCCAGGCCCACAATTCTCTATCTGCAACACAGAGAGTTGCTCACACAGCCCTGAGGTTCACTACTCCTTCAGCAGATCCCAAAACAGAACTTACCAAATTGTACCCACTTCACTGGATGGGGAAGGTCATGGGGAACTGAACTGCATGAATGCAATCAGAGCAACTTCTCTGCATCAGAAACAGCCCTTAGAACAATAATTGTGCTTTGCTGATTGAACCATGCACAGGAGACAGGTCCTCCTTAGATTTTCTGGTTCTGTCCAAACCTTTCAAGTCCATTATGGGACTGAGATATCACAGGCTGAACAACACACACACAAACCCACAAGTTCTCAACAATGAGAAAGGAAGACTTCCCAATGAAATGCTTCACAAAAACATCGCAGTTCTTTCACACTGCTATTACTTCCTTACAACACAGAAGCCAGGTGCACATTTTTTAGTCACACTTCACCTTTCACCTGTTACCCATAAGGAATATTCAATCTGTCAAGTGTCATATCAAAGGATTTTTGAAGATCCTCATTCAAAACCAACAAGATCAATTGCCTGGAGAAACCAGCACTGCCAGAGGCACACAGTGACATCACTATCAGTGCTACTGTGGTTTGGGCTCCCACCTCTCTGCCCCCACAGTCCTTTATTGCTTGCAGCAAAGGTTATCTCATGCCAAAGCAAAGGGCAGGAATTGCCTGATTACAGTCTCTGACAGATCCTACATTCGTTTTGAGAACGTAATTTGATGTTGGTTTTGTAACCTGTTATTTTCAGGCAGATGTCAAAGCATGCAGATATAGGCACTTGCCTTTAAATACCCAGGGCTTTTTGTCCACCACACATTTCAAGTTTTGCTCCAAAGGCTTGTTCTTTACTCAGTATTTTGGGACTATGCTGAAAAAGATGACAATCCTCTCAGCACTGCTGATTCTGATCTTGGCTGATCAACTAAAGGCACAAGGTAAGTCAACAATGTACTGGCAAATCCACCTTTGTCAATTTAAGTAATTCATTCATATTTTACTTACTCCTAGAGTTAATTTTCTCCCCCTCCCTTAACTCCTATTTGAGATCTCTGATCCATAAAAAGAACTACCCACATGGACATACCACATACCCATATAGAAATATCCATTTCTATGTGGGACATACCCACATAGAAATACCTTTTCAAACCATGTTCCTCATCCTGTAAATTCCTTTCACTTTATTTGTAGGTACCTCTGTTACCCCAGTGCTTGAGGCAACAAGCGTGGAGCAAAGCAGTGACCCTAGCACAGAACCAAGCACAGAGCTGCCCCCGGACTACAGTGGAGACTCACACAAGGAGAATGGCACAGAGCAAGTTGGGAACAATGGAGTACAAGAAGGTGAACAGACTTTTTGGGAGCTGAGTGGAGAGTCAAGTGCTGAGTCTACCCCTAAGCCTAGTGTGGAGCCAAGCCAAGAACCGACCCAGGAGTCACCCACTGAACTGTATGGTAAGACCCATTTTGTCTTTGATTGTCCACGTTATTGATATCTCAGTTTTGTTACTCCAATCTCCCACCTTTCCTGCACTAAGACAGCAGGATGAATTAAAATACTGCTTTTCCTTCTAGTCTATTTTTGGCAGGATATATGGCATACCAGATATCTAGCCTCTCCTTATTCCAAAAAACATAAATAAATTGCTACAACTGCAAGGAAGATGACACTCCTTAAGACAAAATGTGTTATCATGGATGAGTGCATTTTATAACTGTATGTGAAGTAATGACCTCCCCTGACCTGGAAGAGGTTTCTCTTATGGATATAATTAATGCTGGCTTATAATGCACAATTCTAACATGGGAAAAAATACACTAACCCATCCACACCAAAAATGAAAACATATTTATATGGTTAAGTTCCATTTTTATGAAGGCCTGTGGTATGTCTGAGTGACATTTCACTCTGGTGAACACCATCTCAATAAATATGGGCCAAATTAACCCCTGCAGAAGAAGGACCTGAGGAGGATTTTGGTACCTACACAGTAGAAAGTTCTGTGGCCTGTATCTCCATATTTCCCATTACCACACTGAGCTGCTTTATCATGTACTCAGTATCATTAATAAATAAAGGAGCATAGCTTCATTATCAGATGTTAATTCTTTTGGGGATTTAGTGGGAGTTCTCTTATTTTGTTGATTTCAGGTGTGATTTGGGGTGTTTTTATTGTATAACTTCATATTACTTATTTCCTTATATATGAAAATCACTCATCTTCTCTAAGAGACATTATAAGTGAGGATCATTTAAAAATACACAATGGAATAATGAAGCTGTAAGGAGGGGGTTTTGTTTGCTTATTCCTTGCAACAGTTTATGTAGAAACAGTCTTAATTTCCATGGTGTTCATAGGGAACAACTTGCAAAGTCCCAAAGTCGCAGTTCTAAACAGTGTAGTAATTTCATATTCACTCTTTTTTTTTTCCTCTAGAGTAAATTGCAACATTAAAACTTGATGGAAAAGCAACACCCACTTACCTATAGAGGTGATTTCACCACCAAGAACACATACAAGGTGCCTGTTGCAAGCCAGATGGCAGAGCTATTCCCAGAACATCTTGCAGGAAAAGTGTAACCATAGCCTTTTGTTCCAGAATTCCATCTAATTCTTGCTTACTTTACCAGATTAATTAGATAACAGATGACCTGTGCTGTTTTGCTTCCATAATAACCTGAAATAAAGAATGTCATCGCAAGTACATGCTTTGTCATTATTGTAAGTCCTTTCTTTGGTCCACTTCAACAAAAAAGATTAAAAATATTTAAGGGTGAGTTTTTTCAGGGTTTTTTTGGGTTTTGTTTTATTTGGTTGTTTTTTTTTTTTTATGTTGCCTCTTAAACATATTTCATACAACTGATGTTTGTGGTTTTTTATTTTATTTCTGTTATGGCCAAACCTACTTTCAGTCTGCAGGAACTAGAGGCAGGGTTGTGAAAGCATTTTCAGACAGGCTCCAGCTGACTTCAGAATGCTTTACATCTGCTGAAGGTATCCTCAGATGACAGGAACAGTTTGAAACACAAACTACTATTTAGCCCATTAACTTTTTAAGCAGCTGTGGTTACAAACATGCAAAAACTATCTCTGAGTGTTTTCATGGCTTTCAGGTACAATGGCAAACAAATCATTGATCTTCAAGTTTTATCAGCCAGAACAACAGCAAGTAAAGAACCTACACAGAAACATGAATGTACTAAAAACTTAACTTACTGATTTATTTTTCATATAATATCCAAGTGCTTCCTACTGCCTGGCATCAATTGCAGCATTACTTACTGTTGGAGCAAAGAGAACAGGCTGAGTGCTGCACAGAACAGAGATGTTGACTCTTCTTAGAGACCATACACAAATAATCTAAAATAAATCAGAGGTGTAAGAATAAAAAGGTTCCCTAAAAAAATTAGGACTCCATGTTTCCCAAGGAACTTAATGCTGAAAACTTCCACTTAAAAAAATCCCTCAAAACCCATAGCAGCGAGTGACACATCTCCATATCCTCTCATGCCTGGTGTAGTGTAGACAAAGCAGTTGTGAGATGTTGGAAGAAAGGAAAAGCAGTCTTGGATTTCAATTTATTTGAACTAATTTCAAATATAATTTTCTATCTTCTAATTGCTCATTTGCAAAGTCATAAATAAGGGAAGTTCATCATCTAATCCCCTACTGGTGACATTAAGTAAAAGATATCTAAATGCACCAAACCAGAACATTGGTTTATATGATCAAATCACCAATATATTCAAAGGCAATATAAAAGTCACCAAATATTATAATCAAAACACATTTTGTTTCCAAGCCAGCATTCTTTTGTCTTATAAAATAATTTTTAGAGTCTGTCAACAGTACACTTTTGTTTGACTGATAAGCAAAAAAAAAAAAACTGTGAATAAAAAGAAAAAAAGAACATCCACATTCTGAGTTTTTCATTGCAAGATGCAACAGGGAGACGGAAAATAACAATAAAACCCTCAAGCTGGCCAGTAGCATGTAGAAAAGGTTTAATATTCCTAAAATATTGCCTATATGATTGGCAGAAATTAGTAAAAGAAAGAAAATTGATTCAATAACAAATACCGTGTTGGTCAAAAAGGATTGGTAATGAAGAAAATCACCACACGGTGGCTCTAGATACAGAGCATTTCCAACAGAGTTGCACTTACTGGTCACACAAAAGAATCACTGCAAAACAAACCTGCCAGCTCTGCAGCAGCAGCTGCGAAGGAATACAGCAAACAGAACTCACTCACCTCTGATCCCAAGAATACAGAGGTCACTTGCTTTTTACTGCTTTCTCTGGGTCACCTACCATGTTAAAATGCAGGCTACTGCCCTCTCACCAGTGGCATGGAGAAACTTCTTTAGAGGGGACCCAAGAGGATATTCAAGCTTACTGAATGCAATACAACAGGAAAAATGATGGAAACACACTTCTTTAGAGTCATAGCAAGAAGTGGAATGAAGCAGCTGTCTCCCATTTCCTCAAAGCCCTTTTCATGGTGAAAAGGCTGTGAATATATTAACTTAAATGCAAAGGGCTGAGAGGCCATAATGAATTACCATGCATAAGTGCACTAGCTTCGACTATATGCTGTAATACTGTAAAGCAGATTATTTAGTGAAAAATCACTGGTAAGGAGGAGGCATTGCCAGGGGCATCCAAGGGAGATTTAAACAGCTCCAGGGAGCATGAGTGGCTGTTTGAATGGGCAGGGTGCAAAGGTAGAGCACAAAACTTAGGGAGTGAGTAATCACCCATCAAACTAGAAAAGGAGTAAATATGCCTTCAACTCAGTAACTGGGAAAAGGAATTTGATGGCCCAGATGGACCTCAGAGAGCAGGACATAACTGGAGCTGCCCAACCTGTTCTACAAATAAAGAAATTACCGACAAGTTCAACCAAGAAAAGGTGGCAGATGATAGGAGTGGGTGATCCCACTTTATGAGGCACAGAGGCCTCATGAAGTAGGATCTGTTGATCCTTGAGAGTGGATCTGTTGGCCTGATCCACTCTCAAAAGAGGTGGGCAGCCTTCCAGGAGCCTGGATCTGAGACATTACTGAGAAGCTCCCAAGCCTACTCAAACACAGACTATTACCTACTATTAGGTTCCATGTGGGAACCAGTGATACAGCTGGCACCAGCCTGTGAAGCATTAAGAGGGACTAAGAAGACCTGGGAGAGATAGTAAAGGGTCCTGGAGTTGAAATAGTTTTTTCATTAATCCTCTAGGTCAAATGAGAGGGACTTGAAATATGCATACAAGCCTGGCAGGTTTGCCATGGCTACAGCAATGGTGCCCTAGTCAGGGCACCACCTAGTTTTGCTTACTCAGACTCATAGGACTCGCTTTGCCAAGCCTGGTTTACTGGGGGATGACAGGATCTATTTGACAAAGAAGGAAAAAAGTATCTTTGGTGACATTACTGGACCTTGTGCTCACCAAGAGGAAGAAGCTGGTGGGCAATGCAGTGCTTCAAGACAGGCTTGGCTGCAGTGACCAGGAGATGGTGTTTATCATCCTGAGGAAAGCAAGAAGGGCATGCTGCAAGCTCACTGCCCTGACTTCAGGAGAACAGACTTTGGCCTCTCCAAGATCTATTTGGTAGAGTCCCATTGGATAGAGCCCTAGAAGGCAGAGGGGGTCAAGAATGCTGGCTGAATTTCAAAGATCACCTCCTTCAAGCTGAGGAGCAAGGCATCTCAACAAGGAGGAGACTGAGCAAAAATGCCAGGAGGCCTCTCTGGATGGATAAGGAGCTGCTGTGCAAACTTAAAGTGAAAAAAAGAAGCATTCAGAAAGTGGAGAACAGAGGGCCTGAAAAGAGCAGGAAAATTATACAAGATGCTAGGGACAATGTTAGAGAAGCCAAGCCCCAGTTAGAACTGTGTCTGACCAGGGATATTAAGGATAATAGGAAGGGCTTCTATAGATACATTCCAAGCAAATGAAAGACTAGACTAATGTGGGCCCTTTCCAGAAGGGAGACCTGACTACACTGGACAAAGAGAAGGCTGGGGTTCTCAATAACTTCTGTGCCTCTGTCTTCAATGGCAAGTGCTCCAACCATGCCACCCAGGTCAAGAAAGGCAGATGCAGGGACTGGGAGGGATGAAGACCCTGAGCCCACGGTAGGAGAGGATCAGGTTCAAGATCACAAACAAGGTTTGAGAATGTGCACAAGTCCACAGGACCCAGTAAGACTCATCCATGGGTCCTGAGAGAGCTGGCAGACAATATTTCTGAGACAGTATCCATCATTCCTGAAAAATCACAGCAATCAGGTTAAGTCCCTGATGATGGGAAAAAGGGAAATGTAAGTCCCATTTTTAAAAAAGGGAAAGCGAAAAACCCAGGGAACTACTGACCAGTTTCACCTCTGTGCCAGGCAAGGTCACAGAGCAGATTCTCCTGGAAACTATGCCAAGGTACCTGGCCAACAAAGAGACAACTGGTAACAGCCAAAATGGTTTTCCAAGGGGAAAATCATGCCTGACAAATTTGGTGACCTTCTATGACAGGGCTACAGCATTGGTGGACAGGGGCAGAGCAACTGACATTGTCTACCTGGACTAAATGTAAAGTGTTTCACACTCCTGCATGACATCCTTGTCTCCAAACCTGAGAGACAGGGATGTGATGGATGGGCCACTCAGTGGATAAAGCTGAATAGCCACATACAAAATGCTGTGGTCAATGACTACACATGGAGACCAGTGATGAGTGGTGTCCCTCAGAGATTGGTACTGGGGCTCTTCAATGTCTTTACTGGCAACATGGACAGGGGGACCAAATGCACCTTCAGCAGATTTGCTGACAACACCAAGCTCTGTGGTACAGTTGACACCATGGAAGGAAGGGATAATACCACACAGGGGCTGATGGAAACCTCATGAAGTTCAACAAAACAAAGTGCAAGGTCCTACACCTGGGTAACTGCAATCCCAGACACACCAATGTGTTGGGCAGAGAAGTGATTGAGAGCAGCCCTGGTAAGAAACACTTGGGGGTGACAGGTGATGAAAAACTCCACACAAGCCAGCTGTGTGTGCTCACAGCCCAGAAGGCCAATTGAACCCTGGGCTGCATCACAAGGAGCATGGCCAGCAGGACAAAGGAGGTGATTCTGCCCCTCTACTTGGTTCACATGTGATCCCACCTGGAGTACTGTGCACAGTTGCGGCGTCGCCAACATTAAAAGGACATGGAACTGTTGGAGCAAGTCCAGAGGAGGCCACAAAGGTGATAAGAGAACTAGAGCACCTCCCCTATAAAAACAGGCTGAGAAAGTTGGAGCTGTTCAGCCTGGAGAAGAGAAGGTTGCATGGAGACCTGATGGCAACCTTCCAGTATGTGAAAGGGATCTACAGGGAAGCTGGAAACTCTTCATCATACCAGAGAGAGATTCTACATCAGGAACTGCAATGACAGGACAAGGAATAATAGGCACACATTGAAAGAGGGAAAATTTAGGTAATTATTAGGAAGAATTTTTTTACTGCAAGTAGGTGAGACACTGGAACAGACTTATCCAGGGAGGCTGTGGATGGCAGTGTTCAAGGCCAGGTTGGGTAAGGCCTTCACCAACCTGGTCTAGTGGGAAGTGTCCCTGCCCATGGCAGGTGGGGTTGGTTCTAGATAACTTTTAAGGTCCATTCCAACCCCTTAACATTTTGTGAATCTATGAAATAGGAAGCTGTCTTTTGGAACCTCAACGTTTACACTCTGAGCTGCAGACAAAAAGAACCTCTCCATCCCAGGTTATTTGTTCATAAATTATTAACTAGGAGGTTTCCTGTACTCTTTTTCAGGACACGTGATACAAGACAAATACAGTTTTGAAACACAAGAATTATTTTTCTCTTAGACAGATGGCCTCCCCAAGCCCTGTTCCCACACCTACTGCAGAAGAAAGACATCACACAGGTGTCCAGAGTAAGAGTTCTCATGGCAGAAATGAACGGTACTCTCCTTCCAGCTGTTTATAACACTTCACAGACATCCCTGGTTGTGTCTGGTAAATCCATCACACCATGACAGATTACTACCTCTCTAAGCTCCTGCATGGTGAAGCTTGCACTGTTAACTACTGAGGCAGACTTGCATTTCTGCTGCACCGCCAACATATTATTGCTTCATTGTGTTGGTCCTCTTTTCCCTTCAGAACTTTCAAGAAAAATTAATGGATACAGTGGGGGATGAATCCTGCCATGAGGTTTCATTACATTGTGTTAGACTGTAAGAACAAGCTAGATGTTTTGTTAGAACTCACCAAAGAGGAACTGAGAAACTTGCAGGTAGTACATTGGTGCTGAAGCAGCAAAACCCAAAATCCAGTTCCATCCATCTTAAACTTCAATAACTACTTCAGAGACCCACAGAAAATGGGGAGTATAGAGAGCAGACTGCCCTCCACATTGCTAAAAGCTTCAGGTAAAGCTACGCAGCATGTGGTTACTGGTGACCACTTCTAACATTTTACTCTACAGTCATAGTAAGAGCAGACCAAGAATCCCACCAACAAGGCAATGCAGAGTCGTCTTGCAGGCATTTCAGTATCTTTTCTTTGCTGCTAGTGGCCACAAAGAAACAGTTTGAGTCTACAGCTAAGGGCAGCACTGCAGATACATTGTACTGTAGGAAGACATTTAGAGTAGAGTGGCAAGAGAATGTCCTTTGCCTGAACTATTAAGCTACATAATAATGCAATTGCATTGAACAACAGCCTATAAAATATTCAGCAGGTATCTCTTTCACTGACCTGATAAAAATGTAGAGCTTGGGGCTCGGAGCTTCACTCTGACATCTCAAGATTTTCCACCAGGAAACTGATGAAAATTAATATGAAAAAGCAAGTGCTGTCATTAAAGCATTCAGGAAAAAAACAAAAACAAACCATGATAAAAACTCCTACAACTGCAAATCTCTCCTGGGCAAAGAAAAAAAAATACAGCAGAAAAATAGTTGTTTAATCTACACTTTGAATAAAAAGAGCGATTACACGACCCGCGAAAAGGCTTCTACAGAGCAAACCAGGATTTAAGAACACACCCTGCAAATCTCCTCCATCACTCCAACACTGAAGGACCTCACTGAGGCTTTGTAATTCAAATGCAACAAAGCCAGGTTCAAGTTCAACCATGAGTCCTCAGCAAAGAGCATGCTAATATCAAAAACTACACGGGTGCTGGCTCAGTTTAGGATTCCATTATCTGAAGCTTTGTGTTGGGCTTTACAACCAGCAAGACTTTGCATTTGGACAAAGGCTAAGAGAAAAGTGAAGTGGATGTGCCTCCTTGGTCTGTTACCACTGGCTGTCCAGTTTAGCCCAAGAGCCACAATATATTAATGCAAATAAACTCCAACTCCAAGTGTTTCTTCCATTAATTTTAAAGCTGTTGCCCAATTCAGCCTAATCATGGTATAGACATAGAGGTTGCTTTCAGTAAGACAAGGAAGGCTTAAGTTGGTTTCTATTCATGGCTACTAGTCACATCTTCACAAAACATCACATTCCCAAAAAGGCACAAGTCTCTGCACAAGGTCCCCCTGAATCAATCAAAAACAAGATTGAATGGAAGAGGGGAAAGAAAGATTTAAGTTCCATGGAAGTCAAGCCCGAAGTTCATCTAAGGTGATGAATTTTACCTCTATGAGAAGGACAAAAATAACAAGGGCACCTCAGTAACTGTGCTTTAACTGAACTTTTTAATGGGGATGGATACAATATTTAATACATTGTAGGCCAGTTAAAAGTTTCCATTTACTTCTTATTACTTTAGTGAATAAATCATGGTCAGTTGGACAAAAAATAGCATCAAGGAAGGAGCAAAGATATTACAAATCCCTTGAGGAGCTCTTCCACTGCTAGTTGCTGTCATTGATACACACCCAAACTGTATTGCTATGACTCTTCTGTTTCTCCAAATGCTTCCACTGCAGGACCTGTAGTATTTTCCATTACTAACTCATTTAATGAGTTACACTCCATTATCAGATGGGCAGTGCTTTGGTAGAGGTGTGGCAAAAGATTCTTTGCTTTCTGTCAATGCTCGTGGCTGATGGACAAAAACACTGAACTTGACACCTTGGTTTGCTGCTGCTCTCACAAACCCACTGTTTGCAGTCATGGTGATGGCTTTTAAAGTGTCTCCTGTCCCAAAAATGGCTAAAGAGCGGCTGTTGATTTTTGAGCTAGCCACTAGTCCTAAGGCACGGTCTGAGGGCTGATCTGGCACCACGTTAATTCTTTTAACAAGCAATGCAGCTCGCTCTTTCTCCCCAGGTCCTCCCAGCGTTTCCAAGATGGACTGGAAATCCCTGACAGCAGATTCACAGGCAAAGAGCTCTTTTCCCTCCATGAACTCATTCAGCTGAGGCAGGATTCTCTCCCTTCTTTCTTGGTCTGCTTGCTCTGTCAGTACTTTTTCTTTGAAGACAAAGTAGCAGCCACCATAGCTCAGCGCAGAGACATATGTTATTAAGGTAGTGATGTCCAAATTAACTCTATTGCAGACATTTACTTTGATCTGGGTAGGGAAAGCAATGCTGGCCACTAAATTCTCCCGGTCTACTCTGGTCACCTGCAGGAGTTCAGGGCCTTCTTCATCTGATTCACTGGTGTCACGGTGCTCATTTTCTGCAGATGGTTCTACCAGTGAGTTCACAGCAACAACATCTCCTCTCACAGATATTCCCATCTCCTTGAGCCTCTCTGCCATAGGACTGGACACGCTGTTGTAGAATGCAAAGATGATGTGGGGATTGCTGTACTCCACTGGCTGCTGACGGCTCGCTTGCAGGAAGTCCTCTGCCTGCTCAATGACACTTTTGTCACCATACTGGCCCCTTCCCAGCCAGATGTTATGCAGGGCTTCAGCTTTACGACCAATGGCCTTCACCCATGTGTGACCTCCATTTGCAACAACATCTACCACGAGGGTCTGTTTGTCTCCAAACCTGTCCTCATAAGCAAAGACATGGAGGACACTGACAACATCCTCCAGGTTCTCTGCTGACTGAATAATGGCTTGGAGGTGGGTCAGGTTTGTACTCTGTAGATGGGATTCTTTAATGGCCACTTTCCCAGCCTCCACCTTGTGTAAGAAATTTAGTTCAGCCTTCAGTTTGCTACATAGCTTTGCCCCACCTTCTATTCTCCTTTTCTGGGACTTGGAAAGGGCTTCTGCTCTCTTAATCAAGTCTTTGGCAACAGCAATTCTTTCACAAAGCAGCGACTGCACAGACATGTTGGAAACATTATTCCTGTCAAGTGAGAACAAAGAAGATTGTTATTGCATGGCCAAGAATAAAAACAGTCGAAAGAGTTCTAACAGTATACACTCCAGCCTTGCAATAGACTTAAGTGCAACAGCTATTGTAAAGCACAAGGAACTGGAACCTCCACACAAAGTCACGGTGATGGGTTTGATTCCTTTCCCTCACCTTTATAAATCCAACAGCCTCAGAAGACCCTAGTTCTCAGCTAGGTAGCACTCAAGTCTACACACAGACCTTGCAAGCTTGTGGTTTCCCCCAACCTGCCACTTAGCCAGTCACTTAGAGGGATGTTAACTCTCACAGCTTATTTGCAAAAGCTGTGATCAGAAATATAATGGCAGTTAATGCCATAAGCAAATCTTGCCTCTCCCTCTCATCACACTTACCATTAAAACTAAAAGCCACTCACCATGCTCACATATACCCAGCTTTCAACCTGCACTGTTCAGCTCAGTGCATGAACCCCTCAGAGGGTGGTGAAGCACTGGGACAGGTTGCCCAGAGAAGTTGTGGATGCCTCATCCCTGAAATGGTAAAGGTCACGGTCAGGTTGGAGGGGCTTGGAGCAACTGGTCTAGTAAAAGGCACCACAGTAAAAGGTGTCCCAGCACACAGCAGGGGGGTTGCAACTAGATGGTCTTCAATGTCCCTTCCAACCCAAACCACCATATGTTTCTATTACACAGCCTCATGACAGACTATGATTCATAATTCTACTATCAGGAGAATCTCTATGCTAAAATTGCTATGTTTTCTAATTCTATTAAGAGATTTACTGGGTTGCATCTGATAAAGATATTTTTTCACATCTGTATTACTTTAGTAGGCCTTACTTAAGGAAAGTATGATTGGAATTCCTTTACTGAATATGTGCTGTCTTTGAAAATGTAGGATTCACACTACACCAAACAATAGCATATTTAAGCCAGTAACCATTATGAATAGTGAAATTAATAAATTTTGACTCCTCACTACAAGTATAAACACTGTAATTCATTCTATAATTCTTGCCTAACCCGCATGTTGAAGTAAACTGGTACTAAAGGACAAGATAAATGAAAGTCCAACTGAAAAGGAGCAACACGACACAACCAGATCCTTCAACAGGCTCTGCCAGGGCAACTCAGCGGCCTGCCTTCAGTGGGAACCTGCCTGGCCCTGTGTCCAAGCGGAAACACGGCCAGCATTAACTGCACTGGCCTGGTCCCCATCCAGCATCAGACATCTCCACCTGCTTCTTCGCGGCCAAGAATCCTGATGCCTGCCCAGATGAATAACACTCTTCACAGTCCCAGGAGGCCAGAAAAATCAGCCTTTCCCCCTCGACCTCTTTGCCACTGCCACAAGCTTATCCTCGAATGTAATGCAATGAGTAAAACCTCACCATTAGTAATTGGGCACCTCTTCCCACAGCAGCTACAACTCCTAAACACACACATACTCCTAAACACACACATACGCTCAACACAGAGCGTAAATCAAGGGCTGCAGTGACAATAAAACCACAGACACAACTACTTTTTCAGCACAACAACTGCGCGGCAGCGCCACTACCAACCCCAAGGTCACTCACCGCCCCTCGCCCCCGCCCCGGGCGCGATCTCCCCGGGGCGGGGGCGGGCGGCGCGGGCCGCCCCTCCCGCCCGCGGCCCGGCCTCCTGCTCTCCGCCTCCGCCGCCACCACGCATGCGCCGCGCCGGGCAGCCCGCGCCGCCATCTCGGCTGAGGGCACGGCGCCCTCACCGCTCGCCCCAGCCCGGCGCAACCCCCGGCCGCCACCGGCCTCGCCCTCCGCCCACACGCGGGACGCCGGCCCTTGTCCCTCCTGTTCGCCCCGTCCCGCGGGCACTGCAGGAACGCGAAATGCTCGGCCCCTCTCCCTCCTCCGGGCCGCCGCCCTTGGGCAGCCCCCGCAGCCCGTACTCACAGCCCGGCGCCGCAGCCTCGGCCCAGCCCGGCACCTCCCCCGGGGCCGCCGGGCGGGGACAGCCGCGCCACCCGCCTGGCTCCGGCCCGCCCGCCCGGGCTCTGCTCCCCGGCGTGCCCGCGGGTTATCGTGCGAACCCTTCCAGAAAATGCATTGCATCAGACCAGACGCAATCTCAGAATATCCGGAGCTGGAAGGAACTCACAAGGATCGTTGCGCCCAGCTCCTGGTCCAGCCCAGGACAGCCCCAAGAGTCACACCGTGTGCCTGAGAGTACTGTCTAAAAACCACTTGAAGTGTGTCTGTTCCACTGCCCAACCACTTCTTTGTGTGAACAACTTTTTTCTAATATCCAACCTAAATCTCGCATGACACAGCTCTAAGTCAGTCCCTCGATCCTATCCTCTGGTCACCACAGAGATCAGTGTCTGCCCTCTTCCTCCCCTCATGAAAAAAGTTGCAACTGCAGTAAGATCTCCCCTTAGAGAGAGACTTGTCTCCTCCAGGCTGAACAGACCGAGTGACCTCAGCTGCTCCTCATACAGTGTCCCCTCAAGACCCTTCACCATCTGTGGTGCCCCACTTCAGATGCTCTCTAGTAGCTTTGTAGCTTTCTTACAATGTGGTGCCCAGAACAGCACATAATAGTCAATGTGGGGCTGCAATAGCACAGAGTAATGGGAACAGACACGTCAGAGACAAGTTAGCCTTGGACTTTTTAACTTCACAGGAGAAGCAACAGCGCTGGCTCCATGCGTGTTGGATCCATGCACACTGGGTCAACCAGTTACATTTGGACAACCAAAATGGGCTATACTAAACCATTCTGTGAATATGTGAGCAAGCGTCCCCAGTACTTACCCCAAGTTGCTGCCTGCCTCCATGCAGCAATACTCCCTTATGAAGTGGGAGAGACTTGGCTTCTGAGTGCCAAGTCTTGCAGGGAGCGACAATCTCTACTTGTCTGAATGACTTCACATGATCTGGAAAGCAATAGTAAGGCAAAGCAAGTTGTAAGGGGCTTACTGCACCTGTATGTCTTTTACTGTGGGTGATGGCATTCTGGAACAGGCTGCCTGGAGAAATAGTGGAGTCTCCCTCACTGGAGTTATTCAGGAACCATCTAGACACAACCCTGTGCCCTGTGCTCTAAGATAACCCTGCTTGAGCACGGAGGTCGGACGAGATGCCAACCTGACCCATTCTGTGATTCTTTTTAACTTCATTAAATTAAGTCACTGTTCTCAGATCCCCATCCCACTCATTAAATAAAGCCCAATTCTCATAGGTGTCACACTATCCTGAGGACCTTGGAGCAGATCCTTTTCCAGGATAAGCAAATCAACATTACATGCTTCAAGTGACAAGTGTCTCTTTTTCTTCTTTCAGATGACTGCACTAGCAGGAACAAGTTAAATGACAGAAAGTTATAATTCATAGTGAGCTGGAGTAATCAAGCTTGTAATTTGTCACTTCTCACAAAGGAACAGCGTCTGTCTTATTGCACCTTGACCCCTTTATGCAGTTTCTACAAATTATATTTAAAAAAAAAATATATTCTCATGTAACTAAAGGGTGCACTTCTTGAAAATTACCACAATCACCATCTAATTTGGTAGCCCACTGTACTAGTATTGCTCACTCCTGAAGTAATTTTATTTAAGAAATACATCTTCAAGTTAAAAATACTATTTCCTTAATTTTTAAAGATTTTAAATGGAAAAATGTTATTTAGTTCTTCTCTGCAGTTTCAATATTTCCCTTTAAATAGCAGATAAAATTTAGCTACTATTTTAGACATGCAATTGAAAAAACAACCTCACATTTAAAACCATACCACCTTCCCCATCAGAGCACCAGAATATCAAGGTCTATCTGAGTACCACTAGGAAAATTATCTAATACTTTAAATACAGCCTGAATTCAAAATATTATGCATATTGTTTCCATGAACTCTGATTCACTGCAGGGTTTAAGTAATACGAGGGAGCTTTGGGACTCAGTTCTTAATGGTGTGAAAACAGTCACCACCTTGGCTCATCAAAGTGAAAACCACTGGCAGTAGACCAGAGACCTACTCATATCCTTTTAACACAAAACAAGCAGTTCACCATGGTTTGAAACTTGGTTTCAACTATCCTTCATAGGGTAGTTCAACTATTTCTATTAGCAGAGACAACTAAACCACTGCAGTGAATTTCTGAAGTACCTACACACATTTTCCCATGTAGGAAACTCTTGAATATTTATACAGCATTAAAAAACTAAGAGTGCATAAATATTCTAAATCAAAGATGCAGCAATATAATGCTTCCGTTTCAGATCTGAGTTGTTTTATTTTCTCTAGAATAAGAATCAGAGTACAGCCTGGTTTTCAGACTAGAATACTCAAAAAGTGATCTGGCAGAACTCTTAATGAACCATTTGGACAGAGCTTTTATTTCTGACATTAGAAAATAAAAAATAATTTATGGCATGTTTCAAAAATTCTTATTCACCTGATGATAACATAAACCATCAGAAGACAGACATTGGAAAGCACAGGTCAATCAGCTTATATACTATTTTCTACTCACATTCTGTATTTTCTTCATTAGTTATGGCTGGCTGATGTGGGGACCTGCCAGGTTGCTCCCCTACATCCTTAGCCTTACATACATGCAGACTGATTGAGCTACTGCTCCCAGTTCATTATCAACGTTTTAACAATTAGATTGCTTTAAAAATATAAAATCTGAAAACAGTAACTTAAATGGATGCAGAACAGATCATTTCTGCCATTTCTTTTGTAGTAAATGTAGGTTTTTATGACTTGAATGACTCTACATATGTACCAAATGTATTGATACATCCACACAATATCTGTAAAAGTTATGGTGCACCAATTAAATACTCCTCTCCTTACAGCTTTAGAATTATCTTGCAAGTCAGAAAATACTTTAGCACAATTCAAGAGATAAAGTAATTACATTACATACTCATTCTGTTTTGTAAATCCCATTGATTTTTATTGATGGTGATAAATGCATTTCATTTTCAGTAAGAGTTACTGTTTCTACTTTTTCTAGCAATATTTAAAGATTGAAAAGGTGCAATTTCAAGAGCCAAGAAAATAACTCAAGTAAAACAAGTTCTTGGGACACAAAGACCAGGATGATCAAAATCAGAGAGGCTCAATCAGATCACAGTACACACCTGAAATGGAAGACTTTCCTGCCTCTTTGGGAAAGTACATGATCTTTTGCACCACATAAAACTATTTCTGGAGGTTAATTAACATTTAAACAATATTCCAAAGTGAAAAAATTATCCTATCACTCAACATTTAATATTTTTAAAAGAAGGCTCAACATAAGTTCATCATGGCTGTATATGAAAAACTCTTTCCTCAGCAATAAGGATACTGAAACCTAAGTTTTATGTAGATAAACTAGCTAGGATTGAAAAGACACACAGACACATTCCCCCAAAACAATGGCCTTTAATTTTATTCTTTAGCCTTTTTCAAGCTGTCACTATAACTTTACATTTTGTACAGTATTTTGTGTGTATCAAGGGAAAGAATTATCTTTAACAAGATTCCATCTATTACAATATCAAGGACCGTTGTATTTGCACCCATGATGTTTAAAAAATCTCTCAGACAAACCATGTAGAAATAAGTATGCAAAAACTGCAAAGAAAAACATTTAAGTAGCTAAAATTAAAAAGACCTTTGTGTGAAGCACACAGTCTAGCTTGGTTTCTACTAGGCTATTGCAGCCAAGTAGTCTTTAACCTCAGTTGGAGTGAGCCTCCTAAAACCAGCTTCATTACAGATGCCAACTTCAATGTTGTCTTCTGTCATTTGCCCTTCAAAGCTCTCCTATTAAAAAAAAAAGATATAGTTCAGTGATCTTATCAATGAAGACATAAGAAACTTCTTAAATATTTTGCTAACCTTTAGTGTTAAGATAGCTGTATGAATGGCATCTTCAAGCTCCAAATCTTCATTGTATCTGTAAACAAACATTCATTTATTTCAGTATAGGACAAAAACCTTTACAAATGTTAATAATCCTAGAGTCTCTATAATCCCCAAAACTACTAAAATTTGTTTCTCATAGAAATATTATTTGTAAGCATAGTGACGTTAATAGTCAAAGTTATTATTTGTTAAAAAAAAATCCCTACTTTTCCTACTGACACTGTATATAACATTGCTGCAAATATGCTGAATATAATGCTTATTGCACTCTACATAAACACAAAAGCTGGAGTTTAAATAAATCAAATCTGTGCACATGTAAACACGTACACTGGAAGCATCACACCTTAAGTACTTTAAAACTTTGTTCTTACAATTTTAAAAGTGTACATTTTTTTTTTTAATCTGGTTATTTTCTATGGAACCTGAACAAAACAGAGTATCCTTTCAGAGAAGTATGAAATACATTACCTTTTCTCAAGAAACGTTTTCCCATTGACATAATTTTTTCCCATTGCTGTTGCTTTCCAGGCAAAATAAGCTCCCTGTAAAAGCAATAAACTATTGACTGAATTGTTTTATTATTGTTTGTAACTTAGTGAAACACTATGCATTCAGTTACTTGCTAAAAAACTACAGAAGCAAATATGAAGATACTGAGTGTTCTGAGAGTACAGGAGAAAATTTTAGATCATATTGAGACTAATTTTATATGGGAACATATGCTATGAAACTCTACAAAATGTGTATTGCACCCACCTATTTTCATCCTCCCACTAATTGAAAGATGTATTTAGAAAGTCATTAGCATAGTTTTGATTTGGGATTCCTTAAACAGAAATAGTACATCTGCCTTTGAGAAAGTATACACTCAAATCCTTACTGAGGCTCACCCCACATATTCTTTTTGAAGATAAAGAAATGTAAATGACTTCGTTGCAAATCAGCCATCTGATTTATGTTCACTTCTACCACATTATTTAGTCATCTCTTCTATTCCCTCCTCTGGCATGAAGACTGCCAGCAGTTCTATGCCTCAAACTGCCTTAAACAAGGCATCTGCATTTTGCTTTTTACACTGCAGCATCAGGTAATTCAAACCACTGGAAGTTGCCATGATCACAACAATGACCGCATTTTCTCATCTGAAGCACTGCATCTCACTACACTATACTCAAAGGGTAGTTTTTCTGAAGTGCAGTGCAAACACAGCAAATAAACTCATTTAAATTAGCCACTGTCATTAAATACCAGAGCATGTGCACTACATTTCACAATGCTACGGGTTTTGGCTTAACTTTGATCCAGTATGGAGCAGTACAAACAGTCAATTTATTTCTTCCTAGTAGCTGTTGCAGAACACCATTTTTGCTGGCACTATCAGCTAGGTGGGAAGATATGAAAATGGATGACCTCCCTCGGAAACAGCTGCCATCCCTCAAAGCAGTACAGGAACATGTAGGCACAGAATGATGCAGGCTTGCTCCAAGCACCTACTGAAATGACCCATTTTGACTTCTGAAGTTATTTTTCATTCTAGCTCTGTATTATTATTCTCATCCCAGAAAATATTTCATGAGCTCATGCAAAGTTTCCCATATTTTATCAGAGCAGCAGAACTTACAAGTGTAAGATACTTACAGATGGATCTGACTGAAATAAATACGGCCGCCCTTCATTCCAGCCACATATTAGCAGTGATACACCAAAGGGACGAACACCACTACAGGCAAACAAAACATAATAAATCATCCAGTGAAAGTCAAAGGTAACTAATTATTTTGGACATGTTCATCTTCTCCCCAGACCAGAGCTGTAATGAGGACAAGTCAACCAACAGGACAAAACCCAAAGTGTCCTGCCTTGGCTGACATGTTTGTGTGCAAGATATGGAGACCCATTCTCACCCACTGCCAGTCAGCGCTCCTCCCGTTGCCACACTTTCTGTACACACTCTCCACTGAAAAACTGCATTTTCTACAAAAACCCCAATCACTGGGTAGCTGTTACGCATTACATTTAAATACCGCAATCCTTCCAAGAAGCTCTGCAAGTCCAGCACATACCCAGACTGTGTGTACTCCTGCATCACAGAAGCAATTCTCTGTACTAGCTGAGCTGTTGGAATGGGTTCATGATAAACCAAGTAATACTGCTGGGCCAGCTTCCGAGCTCTGTGCACAAGTACTCTGCAAACAAAGACAAAAGTACTATGTTAAAAAAATTCCACCTAGAACTGAAAACTCGTAATAATAAATACCTATTCAGGAGTTGTACATCTGGCATAACATCAATGTAACAACACAAGATTGTGCTGAGTAATCTTTTTCAACCAAGTAATTGCTGAAATATTTAAAGTGAGGTTGAATTACACAGCTTTTATTCTTTAGATATAAGGTTATTTGACAAGTTGATGAATATATTAAGAAAAACTTCACGTGAATGTCATTTACAGTGCAATATAATATTATGACATACACTGAGAAAGAAACAGCTAATTGCTACCTGTTATTTAAACTTCTTGTATGAATATGCATCTAAATTGTAATCAAACAAAATGTTTTAATACCTGTAATCTGGACCCATACCACTGTACACTAAACCTATATGTTTGGTAATTGGTTCTACTTTGTGGACACTCCTTTCATCATACAGAATGGACTTCTGCTTCTTCTCAGTTGCCAACACCACTCCATTTGCAGCTGGAAAAGAACAAAAAATTTCTTTAAAATTAAACTAAAATTAGCAGTCAAAACATAGAATGAGCTTATTAAACTAAAAAACTTCTTTCTCTCTCTTTAAAAGCCATTCAGTCTTACAATTAGGTTAAAGAGAGATACTTTGATGAATACACCCAATGCATTGTTTCTTTTTTAAAATGAACATACAGCTCCCATAATCCCATTCTAAAGATTCTGTGTAACATTAATAATTGAGCAATCTAACTAGCTTTTTTTTGTGTGTTATTTCTATATATAAGAACAGAAACACTCAAAAAAGCCCCAAAACCAAACATCTATTTCTAGCAGCTGAATGTCTCCAAAATCACCCAAAAAAAGAACCCCAGGAAGCATAAAATTTATTAAAGCATGTGAAAATCCACTGAAAGAAAGATAGAAAGAGCCAATGTGACAGAAAGAAAGATAAAGAAGGATCCAATACAAAAGACCCAATATACAATCCAAACTGGTTTAGTTCTCCCAAAAAATAGACAAAATCCCAAATCCATCAGTATTTTCAGGACATACCTTTAATCCCAACTGATGGAGCTCCTGCAGCTACTGCAGCCAAAGCATATTCAATCTGAACAAGCTTTCCAGAAGGACTAGAAAGGAAGATGCAAAATAAAGTTTTCCATTCAGTGGGAAGAATCTTAAGGGTTTGTCATGACTTTCTATTGAAATTACATTGTATATGTGGCTTCCAAAAGCTTTCAAGACACAGATGTTCACTGCTGAAAGGAACCAGCAAAACGCAGCTATGCTTTTTGATTGACAAGCACACAAGACAGCAACAACTCCCATTCCATTCCTGGGTAATTCTGCATTTTGTTTTAATGATCCACGTTATTCTGGTAATGGATGCAGGATCATCAGAATGGAGCAGGTGTCAAGCAAAGTAAGTTACAAAGTAACTTATTCAGAAAGAGGCGGGTGGAGGGGTCCATTCTCCATCCCCACTAAAAAGGACACCAGAGACAAGCACTCACTGGACAAGTGATTTTCCAAGTGGATCTATTCTCTAGGCTGTATTTATATATATATTAAAGCTGCTGCTTTAATAGTTGCAGAAGTAAAATGGGATATTATGTAACTCAGTGCTTAGATGAAGAAAACCAAGCAATAATCAATCAGTGTAGTCACTATAACGCTGAGGAAACAGGGTGTAAGGGTAACAAAGTAGTAATTCTGGCTTTTCCACTACAAACTATAACAAATCAGAACAATCATTCCAAGCACGTAGTGCTTCTGTAAAATACAAAAAGTTTGTAACTCCCTTAGGAAATAATTTCTGAAATCTAATAAAGAATTCAATCTACTTGAGCAGAGCAAGCATGTTGGGCTGCTTTCATCCATTTTCATTATTTTAAGTTTCAAACCGCTTCATTTGCTCAACTGCAACAAGCCTTTAGCAATCCCCTTTGCAATTACACAGCATAACTCTCCACTGAGATTAAGGGGACACTTCACCACAAGCAGCATCAAGGTTCTTATGCCCAGTTTTTCTTTTTTCTATATGCAAGGTCTGAATACTTTAATAATTGCAAAATATGAATGGAAGGTATTTTCCTTTATGTTGAATTAATCTTCAGTCTAGGTATTAGAGCAACACCCAACAAAGACTACTCCAATAGCACATTCAGACCGTGCACAACACCAAGTGCAAGGAGAGCAGCCACTGCCAAGTGTAGCAGGAAGGAACACAAACTACTTTAAAACTCATCTGCTTCACTCATTCCCACATCTGAAGCAAGCTCTCAGGACAGCACGGCTCAGCTGTCATCACACATTTCCAGTTAGTTCAGAATCACAGAATTATTCCCCAGCCTATAGTGCGTGTGTGTGGTGCCCCCGAGTTTGCTAAGGCAAGCACTCGCTGTCAGGCACCGCCAGTGTCGAGACAGACCTTAATGTGGTCCTACAGCAGCTCTGCCTCACAGCAGCGAGGAGACATAAGCGGCGCCCGAACTGGGGGCCGAGGTCAGCGACAGACACCAGATGGAGCCGGGACCCGCCCCGCGGCCCTTCAGGAAGCCTCTGGGCAGCTGCGTGTCCCCCTCGGACGCCTGAGCCCCGCTGCTCTCCCCACGCCCGTCACTCCTGCCCAGGTCGAGCCCCCGCTGCCCCCAGCGCTCGCAGGCCCGATGACTCTGCAAAGCGCCCCCTCGGTCCTGCTTCGCCGCCGCCAGCAGGCCGCTCCGCTCAGTCTGCGCGCCGTTCTCCCGCTGGCCCGGCAGCCCGCCCGCCTCGGCCCGCGAGCCCACGGCCGTCCGTGCCTCCGCACCTGAAGGTGGTGAGGGAGAAGCTGTAGCCGCGCTCCGCCATTTTGGCACCAACCCCTGCGCTCCCCGCGCCGGCTCCTCGGCGCAGGCGCGAGCGCCGCTCCCGCTCCCAGAGCGAGGGCACAGCGAGCGCGCTGATTGGCGGGGTGGTGGCCTCTGCCTGAGCGTGCCGGGATGCGGTTGGCGGAGGCGCGCCGTGAGGCAGGCTGGGTATTTGAGTCCTCCACCGCCCCCGGCTTCCTGGTAGCGAGAGTACTGCTGGGACTTGTAGTCCTGCTCCTGCCTCCCTGCAATGTCGTGACAGGCTGAGGGCACTCGGTTTCCCAGAAGGCTCAGAAACAGGATCCCCTCCCCGAGAGCCCGGCGGCGCTGTGCGGGTCATGGCGGTGCTGGTGCTGGTCCGCTCTCCGCTGCCGCGGCTTCGCGCTCTGTTCCAGCGCTGCTGGGGGCGGCTGGAGCGCGGCCTCTGGCCGGCTGTCTTCGGGGGCCAAAGCCCGCCCTGGGGTAGGTTCCGACCTCTTCTCTGCCCGGCTGAAGGAGCTGGACGCGTTCCTGTGTCACCTGTCTTGGGAAGGGTTTGGAGTAGATGATCCCAGAGGTCCCTTCCAGCGCCATTGTGATTCTCTGAGAGGGCGACTTCGCGGCTGAGGGACTCAGTTTTACACCGAAGGGCGGAGGGAGGGGAGGCGCTGGGGTCAGTGAGGGAGCGGGGCGGGGGCGCCGCTCTGGCCGTGCTTCAGGGCTGATGGCAGCATCGGTGCTTGGCTGTAAGGAATTTCTTTCTCACAGAATCTCAGATTATGCTGAGCTGGAATGGACACACAAGGATTATCAAGACCAACTCAGCCCTGCACAGGACAGCCTCAATAGTCACGTCATGTGCCTGAGAGCGTTGTGCAAATGCTTCCTGAATTCTGTCAGGCTGGGGGCTGTGACCACTTCCCTGGGGAACCTGTTCCAGTGCACAGCCACCCTCTGGGGAAGAACTTTTTCCTAATGTCTGACCTAAACCTCCCTTAACTCAGCTTCGTGCCATGCTCTTGAGTCCTGTCACCACAGAGAAGAGATCAGTGCCTGCCCCTCTCCTTCCCCTCATGAGGAAGTTGTAGACTGTGATGAGGTCTCCTCTCAATCTTCTCCAGGCTGAACAGATGAAATAACCTCAGCTGCTTCTTGTATGGTTTCCCCTCCAGGCCCTTCACCATCCTCGTGGCCCTTATCCTTCTTATGTTGTGGTGCCCAAAACTGCACACAGTATTCAAGGAGAGGCTGCACCAGTACAGAGCAGAGTGGGACAATCACCCCCCTCCTTTCCTTTCCCCTGCAGCACCAGCACTGGCTGTGCCAGGTCCGGCTCTCGTTCCACGAGGGATCAACGATGCCGGCGAGAGCAGCGCCGAGGCGCCGAGCCTGCTGGGGAGCGTGATGTGGATGGCGGCGCCCAAGCAGAGGCGCACCATCGAGGTGAACCGCTGCAGGCGGAGGAATCCCAGCAAGCTCATAGAAATAAAGGTAAGCAGCAAAGCCCTTGTTTTGGAGGAGCGTTGCAGAGGGAAGGACTGACTGTAAAAGCTCTCTGGAGTTTGTTTATAGATCAATACACTTAAAAGATACTGTAATCTTTAAAATCCTTTGTAAATCTTCTGTAATTCGTCATGTGTGACAGCAGTCTGAGGTTAAATAAACAGTGACACTTGAGGTGCAAGCCAACAAAATGTGAATTTAGGCTGAACAGATAATGTAGATGGAAAAGGCCTACATTTTCTGTGCATCTAATTGAGTCGATAGCTCTTTAGTCTTCTAAACATAATTAGGCATTATGACTTAGATACTGAATTTAGAGGCTGTTCTTAGTAGTAAGCATTTGTCATAGCAACACACTTTACAGAAAAGTTACGTAAAGCAGTATATTTTGAAATGGCAGGTGCATTTCTCTTAATTTAACATTTTTAGTCATAGTAGTTCCTTGTTTCTTTTTTTGCTGCTGTTCAAATTTCCTGTTTTCCATTGTCATTTTAGAGGAACATAGATGTTTGTCCTGAATGTGGAAACTTGAAACAGAAACACGTCCTTTGTGGCTATTGTTATGCAAAGGTCAAAGAAGAAACTCGACTGATACGGATGGAAATATACAAGAAAGAAGGACGACCATTTAATACTCCAACTGTAGAGACTGTTGTCCTTTATGAAGGAGAAAAGCCCACAGAAGCAGATGAAGGCAAGCGGATCATTGAAAGAGCCAGGAAGCGTCCATCTTGGTTTGTTCAAAATTGATACTGTAGAATTAATGGTAGCAAAAGCAGTTGCTGCAGGAAGAGAATTCATGATTTTCAAGAATGTTTTTCTCATTCATTCAGTGTGAACAGAACTCTGAACTTTTGGGAAGGCTGCTTGCATTTTGTGTTGTGCCATGTGATTTTACAGTCAGGTGTCGTTTCTCCAGCATGCAGTGGGAAATGCTTCTCAGTGATATATCACAGCAGTCAACAGAGAGAAATCAGGATCTGCCTTGGATTTGGATATCTGTGTACTGTACCCTGAACAATTTGTATGCTAATGTTCTATGCTGGTTTTGTAAATAACATCTTTTAAATTCATGGCTGTACAATAAAGTTTGTTATGTGTCCCAGGGAAATTTGCTTTCTGGTTTTGGCTGCTGCTCTTTTGGAGGGGAAAAAATGTCTAAAAGTGATATTGATTAGAAACAAAGGATATTTGCAAGGAATGATGCAGTTATTTTCTTTGTGTGGATCTCTACAACACTGCTGTTTGAGGTAATTGGTGATAGTCCTTGATTTGAGCAAAATAGTGGTTGCTACATAGTATTTGCATTTTTTCCTCCACTGGATGAAGGTTCAGCGTTGCTTGCTGTCATCAGTATACAAGATAATTCTATCTTAAAAGGGATGTGAAAAGCCTGTTACCCCCCCCCCCCCCCCCCTCTCCCCTTGGGTGGAAAAACAAATTGAAAGGTAATGACTGGAAAACTAAATGTGGTAGGGGTCAAAGGCATCTCTTTGCATCTGTTCAGTAGTCTGGTCAATAGTGTGTTTGGAAAACTGCAAACAACCGCGGTGCCTTCAGCTGGAGTCCTGGGCAGAGAAGGGGCAGCTCTGCCTCCACTCTCCACTGGTGCCCTTCAGAGATGCAGCTGCAGCACCTCCCTAGATTCTCACTTTGGTTTTAACCACACTGCAGCACCACTGCATTAGGGATTTAAACCTGTTTTCAGTTTTTATTGGGATTTCAGTGTACACAGTACTCTTCGGTATTGTGGCTCAGCCACCGTAGTAGCTATTTGGCTGCCAAAAAATGCAAACCTGCTCCAACCCTGTCACAGAATCACAGAATCACTAGGTTGGAAGAGACCTTCAGGATCATTTGAGTACAACCCATGCCCTAGCACCACCTCAGCTAAACCATGGCACCAAGTGCCACATCCAATCTTCTTTTAAACACATCCAGGGATGGTGACTCCACCACCTCCCTGAGCAGACAATTCCATTTATCACTCTTTCAGTAAAAAAGTCTTCCTAATATCCAACATGTATTTTCCTTGGCGCAGCTTGAGACTGTGTCTTATTCTGTCAGTTGCTGCCTGGGGAAAGAGACCAAACCTCACCTGACTACAACCACCTTTCAGGCAGCTGTAGAGAGTGATAAGGTCACCTCTCAGTCTCCTTTTCTCCAGGCTAAACACC
>QUSF01000003.1:50089920-50185488 GCA_003676055.1 Chloebia gouldiae | reverse complement strand
ATGCACCTCAGCTGGGCCACTGATTTCACCCCTAACTCAGGCTCACCACCCTTGGGCCTACTTCCAGACAGCCCAGATGCATCCCCTTCCCCCTTCAGACCTAGTTTAAAGCCATCTAAACAAAGTCTGCCAGTTCATGAGCTAAAAACCTTCTGCCCCTAACAGAGAGATGCAGCCCATCTGCTTCCAGTAGAGCAGGTGCCTTAAAAGTTGCCCGCTGATCAAAGAATACAAAATTTTGCCACTGACACCAACCGTTGAGCCACTTGTTAATGATCTGCATGCAAATAAATGGAGATCACTTCTTCCTTGCAGCTTAACCCCATGCAAGTGGTTGGCTTGTTGCTGAAGCAGCTGGATGCATTTGTGGTGGCTTCCAAGGGAGGTGAGCAGATCGATGGCAGTGTGTGCTACCACAACAGAGGGAAATCCCATTCTGGGCTTGGGAAGCTGTGGGTGTCCATCAGGAGGACTGCCTTTTGTTTGTGGATAGAGCTGCTGAGCATTAGGATTTATCATAGAGGTGAGCTGCTTATCATAAATGCTCCAGGGAGGACAGGAGGGTTAAGGCAAAGTTAAGCCAAAATGGTGAAATTCCAGATTTCAATTCAAAGAGCTGCTCAAAAATTTGGTATGGCAGTCTACAAGAGAAACCCACAAGACTCAGGTTTTTTTCAAAGGGGTTTTTATAGTGAGGCTTCAAACTCAGAACACCCAAAATTAATTAATTATATGTGTAGATATTAAATTTTTGAGAATTATGTGTTTACTTGTGTGGATGCTAAATAGAATGGGTTCCCTGGACAGCTATAATTTCCTGTAATAGCATTACTAACAATAAAAATGAAGATAATTCCTGAGACAATGAAACATTTGCTTTTGCCTGAAAATAATGTTGTAAAAGGCAGCAGGTCATTATTAAGCATGGCTCTCCTAAAAATGTCTGCATTGACATGCTACCTGGAAATTTTTTCAGGGTTTTCCTGATTTTTCTTTTGGTCTAGCATTTTTTTAAAGACTTGGCCTAGAATGGCAGTGAAGTCAGCCCAAACCTGTCTGTACTCAGCTGGGAGAGATGGCAGAGCTGCTTAGAAAGGGCTTTACACTTGGGATTGTTCAGCCTGGAGAAGAAAAGGATTTGGGGAGACTGTTATGGGGCCTTTCCATATATAAGGGATGTTCACAAAAGAGACTTTTACCAGAGCCTGTAGAGACAGTACAAGAAGCAATGGTTTTAAACTGAATGAAGGTAGATTTAGACTGGACACAAGGAAGAAATATTTTACAGTGAGGGTAGTGAAACACTGGAACAGGTTGTTCAGACACACTGTGAATGCTCCATTCCTGGAAGTGCTCAAGGACAAGTTGTATTGGAATCTGAGCAGTCTGATCTAGTGGGTAGAATCCCTGGCCATGGCAGGAGGGTTGATGACTAGATGATCTTTAAAGTTCCCTTCTGATCCAAATCATTCTGTGGTTGTGAGATTTTGCTCCCACTTCTGTGGGACAGGCTTCTTCTCTCATCAGGGGCATTTTCCTTTACAGCTGAATAACAGAACTTGTGAAAATGTAGGTGTTTACTGGTAATAATACAAAGTCATCTTTGGACAGGCCTATTATCCAATCCTTAGGTGCCTTTTTGCACAGGCTCCTTGATGCAAAGGGAAATGTAAATTTGTTGGGTTACAGCTGTCTAAGGATGATTCCAGCCGAGGAGAATCCTCATATGGTACATGTTAGAGCAGCTGTAGTGACTCCTGTGCCAGTGCTGTCTGGGTTTTCTGGATGGCATGTGCTACAAATAGCCTGAAGAAAATCAGAAAGAAATGAGTAGTGATATTAGGAGAGACACTTAAATGTTCTAGGCTTGATGTGGGGACCTAGGGCTGTGCCATGCTCCTGAACCATCCAGGATTTCATGTGTTGCTCCCTGGGAATTCCCAGCCTTCAGCCCTCTAGCAGAGCAGGTGAGGGGACCACCAGCTGGCTTTTCCTGCAGCACTTTACAGAGGACAAATGCTCCCAGTTTCTCACTGGAGCTCAGGCCCACACTGCTGAGGGGCTGCCAGGCCCACAGGGACTCCCATCAACATCAGGCATTGTTTTCCACAGTGCATGAAGCAAATAGAAAGCATCAGTCTTTGGAAAACTGTCCTGAAGAAAACAATTAATCAAATCATTCTGTGCACCACAATCTCAGAAGCCAGTCTTTGCTGGAATGAAGAAAGAGGCATTCATTTAATAAATTATGAGGAGCAGCCTGACTCAATGCATAGCTTCTTAATAGTAGTTGGCAGTGCTACTGCTTGTGATGATATCCTTAATGCATTTGCTACTGAATAAGTAATAGATTTTCCCAATGTGATTGCGCATTCTGCTCAACTCATTTTTCTTAAATATTCAGTCATTCTGTTTCTGATACTAGGATTATTTTGTTAAAATGAACAATCTTGTAGCCTATATTTCTTTGGGTTTCTATTAATTGCCATCGTGCTAGTTGTTTACAGGAGGAAAATTGAATCTCTGAACCAAAGAAACATTTGCCTCATGTTAATTATAAGCACAGTCACATTTCACAAAATCCTTACATGATAGATTGATGTTTGTGTACATTCAAGGGCCATGTTAGATTCTTGCACATTAGGCTCACTTATTTATAAGGGACTTTTTTAATTCTTGGATCTGGTTTTTTTGTGTGGAGATAGTTCTGCTTGACTGTATACTACAGAGGAAATTTTGGTCCTTGTACAGATTAGGATTGTAGCATCTGTTTTCTCTTCTTCACTGTAAACAACCAGCTTTTCTTGAGCATAAGTGAGGAGTCTGCTCTCTAAGCCAGCTTCACTCCAGTAGCTGGCCAGAGAAGGAATTAGCATTGCACCTTCCCCTTGTAGCCAACAAATTGTTAGCTACTGCTTCCTCCTGCACAGGAAACCTCAGTTTGAAACTTTCCTCTGTCTAGAAGATCTGTATCTCCCAAAGCCGCAGACCCTGCACTGATTCCTGGAGGCTTCCAGGCGAACATCCTAAACCACTGAGCAGCAGAAAGTGGTGGTGGTGTCTGCAGACTTCCTTGGCAGGTGCATGGAGAACACAGCCTCTGGTTTGAGCCTGCCACATGGAATGAGTAGATCAATGGTATTTTGTCGCTCGTGGTGGGCCCTGGATGTGCACCAGATACGTCGTGGTTGGGGCTGTGGGCCTTTGGGCAGTGGTGCCAACACCTGAGCCGTGGGGATTTACGAAGCCATCTGAGCCATTGCTGAACACACCAAGGTGGTGCTGGATGCAGCCCAGATGTGGCATTTTACTCTGCTTCCTCTTGGTCTCCTGGAGAAGAATCAGGTATTGGCCTGGGAATCCCCACCCTTTGCTGTCCACCTTCTATCTCCAAGCTTTCTTACTTACAGATAGCCATTATAAATAGCATATGGCTATTTATAATGTACTTATATGTTTTATGATGGACCTATAAAATGTAACTATAATGTACCATTACACACCTACAAGGTTAGTTGTCACCGAGGCATGGCTTTGTCAATGTCAGTGGCATCTCTGCAGTGTATCTAAGTACCCAGAGCCCCTTGGAAAGCCAGGTTTCTTGCTTTTAAACACCTTTCAAAGTACAGAATGCTCTTCAAGTGGAAATATAGTTATTTGCACTGTATAAGCAAGAAGTTTAGCGGCTGCCAAAGTCAACTTTAAGAGTCAGGAAAGTTTTGGTCCCTCATGTAAAACCACAGACAAAACTACTCCTTTGATTCTGTGTACTTGCACTGCTCTTTTATGTTGGAGCTGACTGATGCCTACAAGGAAATGCTTCAGCTATCTTGGGCTCTAAGAGCCAGCAAGGGAGATGCTCACATTCTGTATAAATGTGCATCCCGTTTGCCTGCTGTTGAATAATTTAAATCTTTGCTATTTATGGAAGCTGTCAGCATGCTTTGCTCTGCTGCCTTGACAGGGAAAGCAAAGGAATGTGAGTGAACTGACCAACTAAGAGTTAAAATTTTTATTAATAGTTGCACTGCAGTTGGCTGCATTTTGCTGAGTATTTGGCAGTCCTCAGAGATATTACCTGTTACTATAAATAAAACACATGCTGCCAGGGTAACTGGTCTTCTTTCTCTGGAAAATGAGTCATTTCTTATTTGACTTTTAAAATCTGTATTGTTAAGGCTTGTGTGTGTCTATTTGGGCTCTCAGCACAGACAGCTTTTACACTAGGCTCATGTTGCTGTTCCTCCATGTGGTGTTTGCACTCAGAGATGGATTTCACATGGTAATTCTGAAAGAACACACACTCCACAGAGAAATATGGACTGGGCTGCTGCTGAGCTGACAAGCAGACCTGGTGCTGCTCAGAAGCTAGTAAGCATAGGAGGGTTGGGAAATGGTTGGTGTGTTATTTCAGCGACTCCAGATCCTCTGTGCTCTGGTTCACAATCACTTTCCTAGTCCTGAAGCCATCATTTGAATCACAGTTGGCTTGGGATTTATATAGAGCATTACCTTTCAAACATTCCTGCCGCCATGCAGTCATAGAACCTTGCAGAGGAACAGATCTGGCTGAAAAATATCCAGAGGAGGTGTAAAATGAAAGACAGATCTTGACATATGATGCAGAAATCATTGCCAGCACAAGAATGCATGCAAAAGAAAAGGGTAGGGGAGAGGATAAAACTACCTTTTTTGGTGGTGGCAGTTGTCATTAAGCCAGTTTAAAGTGGTTATGGAAGTGATCCACTGAGAGACAACAGAGGGGTCTTTTACATTGCCCCTATATCTTAAAATATACTTAACTGTTATAGCTTACAGCTTAAAGTATACTTAAATGTTTACTTTAGCTAAAATATTTTAGCTATAATAAATTAATATAATAATAAGGTATATTATAGCTTAAAGTATACTTAACTGTTTTTCTTTTTATTAACTAAAGCATACTTGCCATTAAAAACCACATCAATAATTTATCCAGAAATATTTCACAGGGAGAAGAATGCCCTCCTATATATAGCCATAATGATATCTCTACACTCATACATATCATTTACTGTGTGCAATAATCATCAAGTAGTCTTGCCAAAGTATTAGAAAGTGTTTCACAAAGATTAATGAATTACTTTCTGTGAGTATTCAATATCTCAGTTCTACAGAGAAACCAACTAAGCTTGCAGAGAAGAATTTTAAGAGCCTCACCCCAAGACAACTGAGTCAGAAAAAAAAATTTCACTAAATTCCCTGGGCTTGCCCGAGGCCATGTAAGTCAACAGCAGAGCAAAGGACTGACTGAACTGTTCTGATTTCCTATTTCTATTTTCTTATCCTTGGGCACCTTTTTTCTGTGTGTGCCATTAATAGAATGATGGTGATACTATGGCTATTATTCTGGTGAAGGTCATTTTAGCTTCTTAATAAAGCCTTTTTTTTTTTCCTCCTTTTTCAAAAGGCACATAGCAATAATAACTTTTCTCTGGGATGAAGTTCAGTCTGAAAACAGCTACAACAACCTTAAATTAGCATACCAATTTCTTCCTAAGTTAAAGAATGCCAAAAAAGCACTTTTGTGGTTTCACATTATGTGCTTAGCCCTTCTCTCAAATTACATAAAATGTCTTTGAAAAGGTAATTGATAGCATGAACTCAGCTTTTCTAGTACTGAAATAGTGTAGCCTGCAAGTGAATCAAGAAGGAACATTTCCTGCTGGGAAAACACCCCGCACTTTAGGTGAAGGTGCACATGGACTGCAGCATACGGCTCACCAGGCAGTATTAAACAACTGCTGCAGCACATTGCAACAGCTCCTGTTAAATCCTTCAGTCCTGACTGGGGCATTTACTGCATTGGGGAGGGTGTTGGTGAGCAGGTCTCATCCCATCAGTTTACAGAAGTTACTAACTTCCACACCTTCATTTGAAGACAGTAAGCACAGGAGTTAGTATGTGATCCTAACTCTTGTCCCTTGTGGCCAAGGGACAGAGCCATCACAGCGCTGCTTAGGGGTCACCACAATGCAAAGGTCATTGTGTGGAGCACTCACCTTAGTGTACCATATGGTGCAATTGCACAAGAACTCTCCTCAGTGCCTATGAAGTATCCCTGCAGTTTTGGGAACATTTTTCACAGTCAGTTCTTATGTAGATGCTATCTTACCTCTTTCATGGGATGCCCACTCTTAGCTTAGTAAAGATAATTTGCTTACAAAATAAATAACTAACTGTCTTGGTTTGGAAAGACAGGTATCTGCTAAGGAAGGCAGAAGCCTCCCTTGAAATGGAAAAATGTAAACCCCTTCCCTCTGAATTGTTATAAATTTGAAATTAAAAGGGGCTCTCAGGCAAAAATATGGGAGCAGGAATAACAGTTCTTTATTAGGGAAGAAAATAAAAAAATAAAATAAACAATGCAGTGAACCAAAACAACACTGACAGAGTCAGAATACAACCTGACACCCTGTTGGACAGGATGTTGGCAGCAGTCCAATTGGGAATTATGGCTGCAGTCCTCCTGGAGTTGCAGGTGTGGTTCTGTTGGAGCAGTGATCCTGTAGAAATGGGTGTAGTCTTCCTCTGAAGAGGCAGTGGAAGAGGCAGCTGCTCTTCTGGGAAATCCAGTGCAGGAAAAGCTGTGCTGGTGTTCCAGAAACTCAAGATTATATCCAGGTAGAAATGCTTGGCCCCTCCCTCTGGGCAGAGCATCTCACAGTGGGGATGTTACAGCTCTTATCAGCCACGTAGTGACACTCTATGGCCCATTATCAGCAGGTGTCTCCCCAGAGGGAGGATTGATTGTGGAAGAGATAAGGAAAAGTGCCTACTTAACAGAAGGCAACTGCCATACAGGTGGGAAATGGAATGCATCTTGCTTTTCAATCTGGGACACTAACTTAAAAGCAATGAGTGGAACAATGCAAATAGACAGTTTTGTCACTTGTTCCCATCAAGCTATTGCTCTGTAAGGTACTGGAAGACCAGGCTGTTCAGCTTTTTTCCTGACTCTTTTAGTGACAATTTCAGTGACCTTTAAGGACCCCCTGTTATTTCCAAACCTGTGTGCCTGAAGTTTAGTCCAACAGGAGCTGATTCAGGCCTTACTGACATGAAAGAAGCAGTTCCTTTGTGTTTTAGTGGGTGGTGGAGCAGCAAACTACCCATCTGGGTAGCCAGTCAGATTTTTTTATTTCTGAAGTGCAAGCTGAAGACAGAAAACGGGACACTCAGTTTCATGCCTACCCATAGATACAGGCACTTGACTTTCATCAGCTAAATTCAACAAAAACATCTTGGAGATTTTATATACGTTTTAGTAAAAAAAAAAATATATATATATATAAAGTATGTGGGAGATACAGAATTTAATCATGTGAATCCAGGATGCCACATGTTCAGTCTCCTGGAAACTGGTATTATCTCATGTCTTCAGGGGCCTTGCATCTGATTTGTTCTGGCAGAAGAGCCAGAGTATATGAAAGGCCCTAATTTGGGGGTTTGTCTTACTCACTGTGACTAAGAGGGCAGAATGTGACATGTGATAATTGATAACTTAATTTGTACTGTACCATTGTTCAGTGCTGAAATGTGTATACCTTATATTCATAGCTACCCTCAATTTCAAGCTTGTAACTAGAGTGACCCTCGCAGCTGCTTTTTTGTAAAACAGTTGAGAGTCCCTGAAATGAAAATATTAGGAAAGTTGGGCTTTTTAAGCAGTGACAGGAAGTAATTGGTGCCAAAGAGAAGCTTCTGTGTTTCTGTCATTTGGCATATCCAGTGCAGGGTGATCACTTCGCATATGAACCAGGTATGCAAGTAAGCTCAATATAGAGAGAAAGGAAATAAGAACATGGCTTTGTGACTATAGAGAGAAATGAAAAACGATATAGGCTTTGTCCTCTCACCTCTCAGCAAAGCCTGTGGATACAGGTGCAGTAATGAATAAGAGTGATGAAACTTGGAGTAAGTGAGGTAGTGGGAGGAAACAGAACAAAGCAGGTGACAGACCCAGGACAAAATTAACTCATAGTTTGGGAGAAGCAAACAAATGTATTTGTCAAGAATGATGCTATGGTAAATAGAGAGAGGGAGTGGGACAAGGAGAGTGAAGGGGGACCCAGATCCTGGCTGCCCAGGGTTGTATCTTCCCAGTTCTCTTTTTCTCCATTTTATTGATCCACCTGAATAAAAATAAGTGAAAATTAAGTTTTCCAGCCCCTTTCAGACAGAGATCTGCTTTTTTTTTTGTGCAGCACTGGGGATAATAGGTGTTGAAGAGTCTGTTAACAACTGAGATTTGTGCACCTAATTACTTCTGCATTGCACTAAGCCCACAGTGTGGGTGTCCCCCCAGTCTGTTTTTTAATTAAAACTCATGCTCTTTGTGTGCATGAGCTTTTGTGAGCCCTTCCCCATGCTACCTCCCCCCCCCCACCCCGCCCCCAACCTTCTACTCTCCAAATTCTGCCTCATTTGTCTTAAACAAGAGCTCAGGAAGCAGTGACACCAAGCACATTAAGTACTGACATGTCATAGCTCCCTGGGGAGCACAGATGGGGGCTTCAGCTGCAGCAGGTGCCGAGAAGACAGATCCCAACTCATCCAGAGAATTATTGTGCATCATCTGTATGGGCCTATTGTTTAGATGAATCCAGCTTGGTCACACGCTATGCAGGGCAGTGGTGATGCTGAGGGGGGCTAATTCAATCACTGTTTTTAATTTAGGAAATGAAAAGGATGTTCTCCCATCACTCCCTTCCCAGAATGCAGCACATACGGGTTTCGCGACAGACTTCACAGTCAGACTGTGTTTGCAGAAGTGTTTGCAGAAGTGGGGGGAGAAGCAAAAGAGGAGCTGATTACTATGCTTACAAGTATATTTTCTGCCCTCTTTCTAAGGCAGCTTTGTTCACTTTGTTGTGGCTAAAGAAAAGGGTCGGGCACTAAGATTAAAATTACTGCTCTACTATCTGTAATCCAAAGTGCATTTTCGGATGTATTAATGAAATGCTGTGTTGCACACAGTGCTGGCCAGGCATCATGTGCTAGGCACAGCAAACAGTAGAGATAGGATTTTTCAGCTGTAATTGATAGAGTTCCTTGGACACATTTTGAAAATAGTCTGCACTGAGAGTCCTGTAGTGCTCAGGACATCTAGGGATGTCACAGTTCTGCTCCTGGCCCTAAGGAGACTGGTGTGGTTTAAACCAGAGGCTCTCTGATCATTTCTTTTGCTGTCTTTCATGTGATGTGGTCATAGCAAATTTATATGTGAAGAAAGAACAGAACAATCAACCTATCCATCTGTATCTTGGGAGGTGCACATGAACTCTGTGCTTTTGAAGAGCCTCACAGCAGCAGAGGTTTCCATCCACTCTGTGGCCAGGTGCTGAGGGAACAATAGAAAACAGGCTTTGCTTTCCAGACTCTTACTAGTACAGGCTGGAAAAGAAAGCCAGCTAAGTTGTATTGCCTTGTTGTGACCTTTCTTGTGTGAGGTGAGAGAAAGAAGGTTAAAATATTTCAGGCTTATAGTTTATTATATGCCTCATATTCTTTACAGTTGATTACATCCTTTGTATTCTTTTATTTTATATTACGTACTTTATTAGATGCTTTAAATAGTTACACTTGTTAGAAGCTGCAGGAGAAAATATTGTCAATAAAGAACTTTTCATTTTTTCTATAAAGTACATTAACGTGAATCTGCTGTTTGTGAATTTTTCATTCAGGAACCATGATATCAAAATGATAATTAAAGAAAAAGCAAAACAAATCTTGCTGCATGAGACATGAGCACCGGAAGAGTGTATACTCTAGTAAACCAGTGCTTCTGAAAAAACGTCTTTAACTTAGTATCTCCATACTTTAATATGAAACTGGGATGTAGTTTGCTTATATAGCATGGCTGTGCCAGAGAAAAGAGAAGTGTAAACTGCCCGAGTATTAGGCTACTCTATGCAGCTGTTAGAACAGTATTTTAGAGAGTTTACTTAATCTTGTCACTCTTTTATAACCCTGGGCTGCTATTCTTTTATGGGTTTGTGGCATCAAAGTAATAGTATTTGAACATTCCCCTTCCCACTGGAACTGCTCTAATTACAGATGTTAGAGCATTTGGGGAAGAAACACTTTTGGCCCTGTAGATTTCTGTTCAGCTCTGAAGGAGGGAGGTGTGTTAGCCTGGGGTAAGGAGAAAGTCCCCAGCTTCTCTGCTGTCCAACCCATCCCTTCCTTTGCTGGGAAACAGCCCTCCCTGATGGTATGACCTGAACAGCAGGAGCCAAAATAAGCTGCCCTAATGTTGTGTTCACTTTCAGGATGACACTAATACCAGCCAAGTTCCATGGTCCTGGCCTGTGCCCAGCACATCTGAAGCTGTTCCCCCTCTTTTCTGCCATTTCCTTTCTGATACAGTAGTAATGCTTTTCCCCACAAATCCCTTCGGGTTGGAATGGGACTTGGACATTTCCTTGGACACCAGAAGTGGGCCATCTAGACAAGCCAGCATAAAGTTTGCACACATGTGACTCCCAGCAGGGATATTTTGCTTCTATTGGACGAAGTGTGGCTGCAGGGCTGCCGATACTCCTGGCAACATTCCTGTTATTTACAGACATTAAAGCCATGAAAGAGATGGCATTGTTTAGAGAGCTCACCAAGTGGGTAAATCTGTCTCCACCATAGGATTCATGGTCTGTTCACAGAAAGTGTGCCTGAAGCTTGCCAGCTGCAAGTAGGTCTTCTGCTCCTAGCAGGAGGAAACCTTGGTCCCACTGATTTTTTAAGCAAAGAGGTCTAGGCTTATATTTCCAGCACTGCTGCTTCCTTTTACATCACCTTCTGCAGCTGACTTCACAATACAGTGTGACTTATACATTTCCAGTTTAAATACAATATTTAAATATTCTCCCATTTAAACACATAATCTCCACAAATAGTCAAATTTGAAAGTTATCTCCACAAATAATCAAACGAAAGTTTCAAAATCTTATTCTAATCCAGAAGTGTAATTCCCAACATGTGTTTGCAGGGCTCATCTCTATAAATTTCCCTCTGCAGCTGAAGCCCCACTGTCATTAGTGATCTGTATTATCATGTTACTTATCATGGCTGGAGTAGGTATAAATCAATACTGAGGAATCTGTGCCCCATGAAATACTTGTAAAAGATTTGGCTGAAGGTAATTCCCTGATGTTTAAGCCTACTGTCTCAGGCTGTTGAAGTCCACTGCAGAGGGCCATGTGTCCCACTGGAAAAAAATTCAAAAGGCTTTCCAGTGCCCTTAATAGCTTTTATGATGGTACAAAACCTGGGCACTGTTTTATACTGATGGGTCCCAGAGTTACTAAAATTGTAGGTCTGCACTGCAAGTAGACATAGGGCTGGTCAGAGATTTGTACCAGAAAGTTGTACCTGGGTAAGACCTTCTAAAGAAAAATTACAAGCATGGAAAACTGATTACTCCTTTCAGTGCTGTGCACAACTCATGGACAAATTACTAGGCAAGAAGAAATAAGTTTTATGTGAAATATTTCAGGAACTGGATGGTCTTTGCAGAAGAGGCGCTTCTTTTCCTAAATCACTGTATAGTAGCACACATATTTGAGTAAGGTTCCATGAAAATCAAGGTCAGCCAAAATTGACAAAAATTTTTAAAATCATTGGTTATTTAAGATAGTTCATTGATGACCTTACTGGGCTAATGCCACGGCAGAGTTATGGAGATTTCAAGGAAGGATCTAAAAATTATGAAAATGAAGTAGCATTCTTTGATTTTATTTTAAAGTAGAGAAAACTTCCCTCCTAATGATTATCTTCTGCCTTTGGTCCCCTGTGGAGCAAAGGATAAGGAGGGTGCAACAAGTACTACTGGATATTTATATCTTTATTTTGAGCAGAATGTGCAATTGCATAAACTGTGAGCATTTGTTTTGGGAGTCATAAGTTTTTTCTCATGGATGGAATGGAACAATGTGCACCAAGGAGGAAGGTGATCAGTGAGATTAAACTCCCATACTTTTGCAGGAACAACTTATGGTCTGGTTAATCCCTTATAGATAAAAAAATCAGGATCTTTTGTCTGTGATGAAAGGCAGAGAGCATTGAGGGTAGGAGAGGCAAAAACAAACATCTGCTGTGTTGTTACCCTTGCTAGCATGTTATCCTGCAACAAGGAACTTTGTGAGGCAGAAGGTTATTCCAAATAGCTCAATTAGCTATGTGTAATGAAAATACAGTATGTGTCACTAACTTAAATGTACTGTTGTGTAATAGTGCAGTACCACAAAATTTGCATTTTGTGTAGCAGTTGTTAATAATGTGCCTCTGGAAAATCTTATTCCAGAAGACTGTAACACAGGAATAGAAGACCTCTCACTCATCATTTTGATCTGCTTGTAAATATTTCTGCCTCTAAATATTTTAAGAAAATTCTAACAAAATCTTTGTAATTAGAAGTGCATATTTCACTAGGGAATATATATATATATATATATATATTGTGATGGTATGAATTGCCCAGGCACTTGCCAGGCAGAAGTAAAGTGCAGTAAAGAATTTTTCATGGGTTTAAGAGTGACTATCCAGAAGACCTTTTCTTAGGGATTTAACCCACCTGAAGCAAAGCTTTCTGCCCTGGCTGGGGAGCCTGTGTCATCTCTCCAAGCTACTGACTGGAGTTTATCATTATCTCACTTCAGAAATTACCTAAGAAGATTCAAAGTTGTGGTCATCTTTAATAAGGAAGGGAGTTACTGTTTATTTTAATTTGCATCAGCATGCTGAAGTACTGTTTTCAAAACTAAGTGAAAGGCAAAAATAAATTTGGATACCAGTCAATAATTAATCCCCTGCTTTTATTGCTGAAAAAATATCTTGTCTACAAGGGAGACAAGTCAGGATTAAATTAACAATGCTATTGAAACACAAGTGCTCATAAAGGAGGCATCAGGATAATCTGATTAAATGACTTTGATTATTTTGTACAGCATTCCTCCTCAGGACTTGAATTCTTGATTATGAATGGCATCAAGAGGATTGGAAAAGATTGAATTTTCTTACTTCAGATTAGTTTAAGATATTTATGAAGGATTTGGGCAAACTACTGGTTCTTTTAGCACAATGTTACTAATGAGAGGCAAGCACCAAAACAAGAGCAAGAATTTTCTGATCTTCGGAGATATTTCTAACTTACTCTGCAAGCCACATATGCATGTATGCTGTGCATCCTTCCAAGAATACCTCATTGGAGGCCAGGTAGACTTCACACTTGCTTGGGAAGTCAAGGAGATAAATTTAATTGGCTTTTATTGAAAAAAAAGAGCAATTTCCCTTAGCCATGGAGTTCGCTGCCTTCAAGTTCTCTTTCCTCTCCTCTCATTCCATTAATGCCTCTTTATTTATTCCCTGTGTCCCATCAGGAGCTGTGGGACACCTGCAGCCTCTGTGTTGCCCCTCCTGTGTCCTGCACTCACTTCCCCGGGAAGGAAGGACGGACACACTTTGCACTTTCTCCCTAGCATTTCACTAATTTTGTTTTTTCAGCTTTGACCTGGTGCTGATACTTATTCATATACTCTTTTTTTTTTTAAAGATTTAATTGCCTTGAAAATGCATGTTCCCCTGGGCCAACAGTTCAGAGGCTGATAATGAGGAATGGATACTGTCAGCACAACCTGAATGCCTGCCAGCTGTTGCCTGCCACCTAGAAGATAATCTTTGTCTGACAGGGACGTGGAAGGTGTTAATTCTGGCAGAGCATTGTAACACATGGTGCTGAGAACTACAGGGATGAAACTCTCAGCCCACCTGCTTCTTTGTGCAGATTAGAGCGTAATAGGATTTATTCTACATGAGCCCTTGTAGAAAAATAAATCAGAGGCATCTTTTATTTAAGTGTCCTGGAAATGTTTGGCTGGGGAGCAGCATCTTCTCCAAGCTGAGAAATTGCCCAAAGATATCGGGGAATTGTGCTACTCAGCTCTGTTATCTGAAAATTTGAAATATCATTCATTCTTCTATGTTGGTCATGGAGTGTGAGGGCTTTGTTTAAATCTGGTTTGTCCTTAAATCATTTGTACCCTCAAGCTTCTATCTAATGCATTTTGTTGGAGCTTGTCTTTATTAAAACCTCAAATGCTGTGAAGGGAACAAACAGTGACAGCAAAGTCATATTATGTAAAGTTCCTCAAAGTGAGTACAAAATAGGGGAAAAAAGTCATAGCATGAATGGACTTGGGACAAAATAGGCTACAAGTGATGATGTGGGGCCCAAAGATGGCATGATATTTTTGTCCTTTTTCTTCATGAAAGTACCAGAGTTTTTAGTAATGCAGAAATCAAACACAGTTGAAACCAAGCTGCAGGAAAATACAGTGCACTCCTAGCAGAAGTCATCATATGTCAGCCATATGACTACAGATTGTGTGCATGACCACACATTCTGGTTTTCAAATATGAGTTGTCTGGCTCTTTTTTTCAGGAACCGTTGTAACTTGAAGGGGAATTCTCTTGCACTGGAAAAATGATGGGCTTGCTATGTAGGTGGATTAGCTGGAGTTAAATTTATATATAAATGTAACATGAAAGTCTCCTAATTCTGCCAGATAGAGGGGCAATAGTTTTAATGGGCTGGACTTGTCATCACAACAAGTCATTTCACCAGACTTCAGCAAAACCTTGTGCTGTGGCTGAAACAATGGAGGTTGCAGAAATAGTTTCAATGATAATCATGTTTATGATTATGATTATGATCATGTTTATGATAACCACCAACAGATCAAGAGCATTCAGTAGGCACCATCAAATGTGAATGAACCACTTGTCTAAGAAGTGACATATGAAAAGGTCTTGTGGAGTGAGGAGTGTAGTTAAAGAATGGTTGATATGGGGTGGGGAAAGTGGTCCACTGGCTTCTCCAATGCAAGTTTTGTGGTTCATTGTGCTGTGGGGGAAAGGGCAGGGGAAAAACAAACTTCTTAAAAAGGCACAGCCGACTGAAATAGAAGTAGCATATGGAATCTCTAAGTGGACATACTGGGCATATCATGCCTGAAAGTGGTGCTGAAAGATGGAAAAAAGTGAGCTATAACTCCAGATACAATAAATCTTTATGATGATCAGTGTTCAGCAGGGACTGGCATTATGGCTCTGTTGCCATTCCTTTACCATAAAATTAGCAGTATGGTAAGAAAAATAGATCTATTCTTAATAGTTTTTATTACTGTAGCACCTAAAAATCAAGATGTGTGACTTTTCATATTTAGCTCTCAATATTTAATGTAAGATAGCCCTTTTTTTGTAATAATTTACCCTATGAACACAGTAGACCTTGAAACAGGGGGAGCATAGCCGCAGAGTCTTAATGCACTATCAAAGCATTATCTTTTAGGGTCACAATAAACTGCTTATGCTGTAGCAAAACCAGACCCAAACTATACTCTGTGAGGATGCTGGAGGCATTTCAGCCAGCTGCAGCAATCCTGACTTCTGGAGCAGGGAAGTGAGATTTGTCAGGAGGTGGCACATCCTTCACTGTCCCTGAAAATCCATCCAAACTCAGTTAAATTATGAGCAGTGGAAACACAATGACTTTTTGAGTCCTAACCTCTCATTCCCATTTCCATCAGCCCCAGCTTTCAGTGCATTTTCTGCTCCAGCCTCCTTCCCCTCCCTCCACCAAACCCCTGCAGCCACAGAGCTCTGCTGTGTTTTCTGAACTCAGCCTGCGTAGTCCAGCCACAGTCCAGTTTTCCCTGCTGCTTCCAACAGTGGTTTCTCTTTCCTAGCCTTCACTTAACTCCTTGTTTTAGTGCACTCCTCCCCTTCCCACCTGAGTTGGTTTGTTACCTGCATTTGGAGCAGATGGCTCCCTCCTCTGAGCTCCCAAGGGAGGCAGCATGCCCAGGCTCTGTTCCTCCACTGGCCACCTCACTGGTGTGGGCTTTTGAGAAAGACCAGTCTTGCCCTGGTAAATACTCTAGGATGATAATCAGGCAGCTTGGCTTTGTGCTGGGGCACTGCATGCTTAGTCAGGGGTGAAATTTTTAGAAATCTGCATTTCTGAAATGTTATTTTCTCTTTGCTGAAACCTGACCAGGTTCTCTTCTTTGCCTGACTGGGAAGCTGTCTCTGCCAAACTTCAATTTTCCCTTTCAAAATAGCAAGTAACCTTAGCATTTCAAATAAAAAGATGAAGATTCCCCTAGTGTCCAAACGAGTACTTTTTCCAGTATTTTATTTTGAAAAAGTTGAACCATATTCACTGACTTTTTTCTTTTTTAATTAAAGATAATCAGCCTCAGGCAAACATTCAGCAGAAGCAGTATTAGTCCAATGGATAACATTTGGCCAAGCCAGAAGCAACTATGTCCTGTAATGTGAAATGTCAGTCAACCTTACTGGGCAATGCTAGAAGCTTTTTCTAAAAGAACAGGCCCCAAAAAAAAATTTCCGTGGAATACAGTTTAAGATTTTAGAGGATTGTACAAAGGAGTGATGAACATTATGCCATATGAACTACAAAAATAAATTAAAAGATGAAAAATGGTTATGCTTTATGTCTGCTTTGTTCTTAGTTTATAGAGGCAGCTTGAAATTTCAAAGCTATCCTGAGACTTTTTAAAAGCTTTTTATTTCCTGAGGCAATTTAGCTACTTAAACTGAGACTGAGGTGCTGTGAATGCTCATGACTTTCAAGAAAATAATAAGTTGTCCAGTTTCAGACTTTAATTAGATAACTTTGTTCCCTTTACTTAGCCATTTGTATGAAAACCCACATATACAGTGAGCAGGTTAATAACACTTCCAATGTTTGCAGCAGTCCTTAATGGTGTGTAGTGTCTTCTGCAATTTCATTCTCTCCTCCCTCCATTTTACAAGAAGCCTTGCAAGAGGAGCAGTTAATTGGCACATCATACTTTTCAATGTATTAGAATTTTTTTTTCAAAACACAGCTGTGTTTAAACCCCCTTTCCTAGCCCCAGCTGGAGGAATTCCACTTTCTCCTGCCTGAAATACTCTTTTCACCTGGATCATCCACTCCACCCTATGTAATTACAATGGTGGAGGCTTTCATTGAGTACACACACGAGAGTCTAATAATTTAATTAAAGATGATGCATTTTACTAGATCAGTTTTGTGCACAACTACTAAATTCATGGCAAAATCATTATTTGCTTCAATAGACCCTCTCCTCCTCAAGCCTCATCCCGCAGTGGAACATTCCCTGTTACAGAAGCCAATGCCTTTGTACTCAAAGCTAACAATTTCCATCAATTTGGGCCATGTCCTTTTAAAGACATGACCAGATCCTTGGTCATGCAAATCAACAGTTCTGACCAGCTGTCCTTGATTTTGCTGTTGTAGCTGCAAAGCTGCAGTCTGTGTGTGGCCATAAATCTGTATAATATTAATAGCCCTGAGGACTCTGATGGGGTGGCATATGCCACGGACTTCGGTGTTCAGAAGTTTGTCTGTTTTTTTTTCCTCACACAGCTGTGCCCCTTGCCCCTGTGTGACTTTCTCCTTCAAACCCCACCTGTTTTATATCTTTGGACCATCAGTTTTGCCACAATGGGCACTATGAGTACATGTTACTATTGCTGCCTTCCCTGTGACACAGCACTAAAACACAATTGATGTGGAGAACATAATCTAAAAGCATCTTGGCCCATCATTGCTATCATCGTCCCAGAGACTCATCTACATCTACTCCTCCCCAAAAGAAGTTCATTCTGGTTCAGACTAGCAGTTGAAATCACAGATGGTGTTTTTAAACCACCTGTTTAAATACAGCTCTGGCAAGCCTCCCCCTTTTCCTGGAAGCCATGTCACTTATATTCAGTGTAGCATCAAGTTCCTTTTCCTCAACTTCAGTCATGTACGCTCAGACCTGCCAGCTGTTCTCTTCTGGCTCCATCTCCCTGGGACTTTAGTTCCAATGTATGCAAAAATCCCTGCCCCCTTCCCAAAAAAGTGAAACAGGGAAGCGGCATCCTTGATGTACAGCTGTAGTTTTGAGAGAGAGAGAGAGAGCTCACATCTGGCTTGTCCAAGTACACACAGAAAATCTACAGGCCAAGAACTGTCTTAGCCCAAGTCCTAGGCCAGAAATATATTTACAAAGTTGAACTTTCTACATTTCTCTGAATCTGCAATTAATTCCATTTAGATAAATACACCACCAGATATTTTACAAGGTTGAGTCTGCCTTCACTCTAACTTGCACCCTTGTTTTAAAGCCTGACATTATTGGTTTAAACTGGGCCTGATTCACAATTTCTTCCTCCTTCTTCTCTCCCAGCTGGTATTTCTGGACATTTGGTTTCACAGCAATTCTTAGTTTAAACCATGACAAAGACACTCTAAAATGAGCATCTTTTTTAGGACCTAATCCAGCAATCAGCTGCTACCAGGTGTACTGCTTAATACCTTGACAAGTCTTATTTCAGGAAAACACCACCTGCAAATGTCTCATAATTCCTTTTTTCTTGTGACTCAAAGTGACAGTCATCTTTGAGTGTACAGTCACTAATAAGAGACCATATTTTCCTTTTAAAGTACCTGAAATACATTATTGACCCATTTCTGGTTGGAAGGTGGGCTGCTGAGAACTGCTGTCAACTCTCATTTTTTATACTATATAACTGGTGAAATGAAGCAGAGTTTTGCAATTGCACTCAGGACAAAGATACCTTGCTTGGTATATTAATTGTGTCCCTCTATGTGGATAAGTATTCATGTACAGTCCAACCCTTCAAGCCATATGCATCATGCAAAATGAAAGCCTGTGTCACCAAAATAACCTGCTATAAATACAGGGCATGTGACAGCAGCCAGTTTGGAGAAGTGTGTATGGCCTCTCAGTCACCTTCTCGCCAGTTCTGTCCCTGCAACGCTTTTCATGTAAAATGAAAAATTTTCATGTAAAATTTTCATGCTCTTCTCCATAAGTCTGCACATCACTTTTCATAAATTCTGCATGGGCGGCTTCCCTGCTAATGAGAACTCATGTTTATGCACCAAAGTAGTGCCCAGTGGTTAAATACATGGATGTTGAGATGTGTCTGAGTGCATTCTCAGAAAATGAGCTGGATGTAACTCAAGAGTTTCTATGCTACAACATGTGTCTGCTGAGTGCCAGGCCCATGCAGGTGCAGTCAAGGAAACCACCTGGCCAGGGTGTGCAACCCCAGAGCATAAAGCCAGACTGCTGCTCTCCTTTAGTCTGTGAGTCACTGTCTGGTAACAACAACAGGATTTAGTAGCAGACACTAGAGTCCCCAGTGCCTCAGACTCGCATCTGGAGCTGCCCCAGCTATCCCAATCTCCCTCCACAGCTCCAGTAACTTCTGCCAGGACAAAATGTTTGTTTGTTCAGGTCATAAGGATGCAGCCTGGTACCTGTAGCTCATGGTCTTAACACCTGTGGTAGGAACAGACAGAAAAATGGTTGTATCTTGGAGCTTTTCTCTCAGACATAAACCCTTCTTCATCAGCTTTTGTTACACATTTTTTCCCTCCCAGTTGCAGTTTTTTCCCACACAGCAATTAAATAGTCAAAGCAGTTGTATGTATTCAATAGTAATCTCAAATGAAATAAATTCTTCATTTTTCATCCCTGTGCAATAAATGGATGTGCAGAATCTTCCCCATTCCTCATCTCAGCCTCTTTCCCTCACCCATGCATTTTTCTTGCCTTTTGTGTGGTATAAACAATGAAAGGAGAGGCAGAAGGAGAAATACATCTTCAAAATCCTTTATTAAGAGTCCCTGAATCTACAAAATTGAAATTTTGACATAATAAGCTTTAAACATGATAACAGGATATAAAGTTTGGTCTTTAAGGCTGACATTTTGAATGGAGCTCAGGATGTAATGAGTTAAAAAAAAATTGGTGTCTCATCAGCCCAAGAGGAATTGAAGACTTCTTGTTTACCGTGGTAAAATGCTCCAAAATGTGCTTTTTATGGGTATTCTGTTCATTCCCAGGAGAGAAAGGTGGAAATTAACCTGGCATTTTGATAAAAAAATTATATGCAATATGAAAATCCTTGGCATTCAGAGGACATTGCTGAATGATCTTGTCTTTACCCTTATCACTCAGGCTATGTGGGGGCCACAACTTTCTCAGCAGAGTGAAGGCTGAGAGCACAGGCCATGAAATTGTAGGTGGCAGCTGTAAAGCACGCAGACACTTTGCAGGTATGCGTGCTTCCATGTGCTGCTGATGGCAGAAAAACAAGCTCACTCCAGCTTTATGGCAGAGAAGGCAGGAGAAATCCCTCTCTGCTTTTCACAAAAAAATGGCTAAGTTCCCACTGATTATATTATACAGAAAAACGAATTTCCAGACTCTGGAGAACAGCACAGATGCTTCCATCACACCTTTCTCTCTGGCTGTTTTCCTGACAACCTCTGCCTCAGCGTAAAGGCAATTAGAAATACACAGCAACTCCATGTGAACTGTTGGAAGTCCCCTTCGGAGAGTATCAGTCACCAAGTAAAACACTGCATGAGGCATTTTACTCCTACCCAGAAAACTGTTGTGCTGCTGAAGAGGGAATGTGAGACTTTTACAGAGTCTTTTATTGGAGGAAATCACTAATACCATACACTTCGGAATTCACTGATTTCATATGTATTGTATAACTCTGTATAATTTAAAATAAATAATAATAACTTAATTATCTTACTTCCATATACCATTAGTGGTGGCACAGTCTCCAGTATTAAAGACATATATTCATGTACATGCACACACATTCTTGTTTTACTGGTGAACACAGTTGTTCTCACAGCCAGTTGCCATGGCATTGCATGCCTAGAAGAATAACTTAGGTTAATAGGTCCAGGAATGCACATGCTCACATTTACAAATAAAATGTTGATACATTGGACTTCAATTGAAAACAATAATTTACCATTTTCTGGCCTTTTGTCAGAGAACTTAAAAACCATTGTGTTTTTAGAAAGCATTTTAGGTAGAGTCCAATAAGCACAGAAAACCACACTACTGTGAGGATGGCAGTGACACCCTTAAATAGGGAGATGCAGGTGTAGTTACGAATTAGTGGGGTAGGACATGAAGGCAGGGCCTAGGTGGTTTTCTTGGAATTCCATTTGCTTGGAACTCCATAGCAAGCTTTATTTTCGAGGTGAAAATTAAAGACAAATGTCTGCCATCCAGACTGAAAATTCCAACTTGATCTTTTTTTCCTGAATTAAATATACTGCTAATTTATCCCTAAGCTAAGATGTTTCTGTCTTTAATTGAAAGAGATGGCCCTATAGAAAGTGAAAAACCAGTTTTCACTGTTGCCCTCGAAGGCTGAAGAGAAATGGGTTCACCTGATAAGCATAAATTCATTTCCGTGAGTGATTCATGAAGTCTTGTGCTACATATTGCTTTGATCTTAAAAAGCAAAGGGTAAACATGCAAGTGTTTGTGCTGCAATTTATATGGCTGAATTCAAGGTTAATTGGTTGGGCCAAAAGAACTTCCTGGACCACAAAGTATCCAGAAATATTGCATCTGTGCATTTGACATTTAAATCATGAAGCTTGTTTAGGTTTTAACACTTTTGGGGGCAGTGTCACTTCAGTCCTTAGAAGTTCAAAGGAATTACATGAGTTTTTTTCTAAGCATTGGGCAAATATTTACTCATTATTGGATATCTTTCACCAGCTTGAAAAGTTAGATACTTTTAGAACAATATTATCCAGGTTATTTTTGGATTTCTGCAACAAGTCATCTCTAGATCTGAACATGTTTAATTGGAAAACATTAAAAATGTTTTACTACTTTTATTTTATTTTGCTATGTGTTAAAAGCAGCAAACTTTAGTTTTGGATCCAGGGTTATCCACACCTTTATTTTGACACCCCTGATGAACAGCTTTCATGACATTTTCCATCCCACAGGTATTAATGTGCTCTTTTTTCTGAAGTGCCATCTCCTTCACCCCCCAAAATAACTACCTGGGAGAAACTGAGAGAGGACATCAGTGAGAATGAATATGCTCAACATATCTTGGAACATTTGCCTTGCAGGATTGTGTTCACAAGAAAGAAACAGCAGCCTTGGTTTGAAGAAGGAACGAAGTCACTCAGCATCTTGGACAGTCTCTGCTCCATCAGTTTTCCTTCCCAATACTGCCCCAGGGAACCACCCTTACCCTTAGATACCTTATAAGGTATCTAATAGATACCTTATCTGTATCTATTAGAGAGTTTTTCAACTGACTGTAGCCCTAATTTAGCACATGATTTGATGGCCCCATGATTTGATGGCTCCTGCAGGTGTTTAGGTTCCAAGTGCACAAATTCTCTGCCCATCACTAATTTTTATGAAATATCAATTTAACAAAAGCACTTACCAAAAATGAGATGGCAAAGGAAATTCTTCCTCCCCCTTTCATTTTAAGACTGTTTTGACTTGGTGTGGCTCAGAGCATCAGAGGTTTGTGTTTCTGGCAGCTTATCATAAAGGCACAGCAGATGAGCATGGGCTGTCAGTGAAATAACCACCTGGTGGGTTGTTCAGAGGTAAGTGTTGGGGGTTAATGTCTGCTGCCCAGGCACCTCTCATGGAGGACAGTAATCTCCAGAGGGATGGTATCACTTTAGTGGCTTGCAGTATAAAATGAGGACTCTCCTAAACTTCTCATTCTCTTCTCCTCTGCACCCACCTATCCTGCAACTCACCTAAATCTGCAGCAGTAATAGTAGCTACTTCCTTCACCTGAGAAATGTTGTTTAAACTTCAGACAGTTTACAAAAGAAAAACATAATTTTAAATATCTAAGACATTTTGGAGAATAAACTAAAATATTTTCTGTTGAAAGCAACCATTTCATATAGCACAGTGTTCTTTCAAGGGACATAAAGAGATAACATGAAGATATTCAGATGCAAGATAATCCATTTGACTAGTATGTGTTCTAAAACTTTGAAAAATGAAAATACATTAATAAAAGATAATGGAGATTGAGATTATGTAAAATTGCTTAATCCTGAAGTAATTTTCTAAGAGAGTAAAGAAACCCTGGTGTCTGAACATACGTACTATGAAAAAAAAAAACCAAACCATATGTAAGATCTGCTTATGGCCTTTTTTTCTTGCCTGTTCTTGACAGATACAGAAGTGTCATTATTTTGGCCTTTGAATTTATAGTGCACTAGGCATGAGTGAAAAAACCACTCTACATACCTGGCAGGTCTTTGTGTGCTTGTGCTTAGCTGCTGATGGCCACATCAGTGTGAATAGCTTCACAGTTCTGCAGAGCTATTAATAATTTTATGTAGTAGCTTTCCTAGAGAAGACCCCAGGAACCAAGAAAGACAACAAAGTCAGAAGCTTGGGTGGGACTTCTTGTAAGGGAGGATTATTCTGTTTTGCACAGGGATGAGTGTTTGAGGGAAGTAAGGAGTGTAACATGATATTTTGTGTGTTGCTTGGTGGTGTGTTTGACTGCAAATTGTAAATTACAGCGTTTGGGCTCCAGTCTTCACTCCAGTTGGAGACTGCATGTCCTTAGCAGGGCAAAAATTTTGCAACCTCAGTTTGCTAAAACTGAGGTGGAAAATGGGCTGACCCAGGCAAAAGGATGAAAACCCAAGAAGTCCAAAAGCAAATGAGAGTTGTCTGGGAAAGGAAGGATTTATTCTTTTTCTTGTGCCTGCCTTCAAAGACATGGGAAACCCATGGAGGGATGATAATCACTCCTAAAATAGCACTGAGAAGCCTGGAGTGCTGCAGGGACAACAGAAATGGCTGGGAGCTGAGGCTGTAGGTGTTTCACTGCTTTTGAAGGGGGCTATCCCTGAATTAAATCCTGAGCTGCAAGAGGAGATGTGAAAACTGAGAAGAGAAAACTCATGTGCTCACACTGGTACCTGGAGGAGAGGGTGAACTACCTATATTAGCCAAAACTGGTAAATGCCTAGTAGTAACACAGCAAAGAGACTGATCCATGGAAACAAGGATTGAAAGAAATAGGCAAAAGGAGAGAAGGATTTGTGAGTGAGAATGAGAGGTGTGGCACAGGCTTTATCCAGGGCAAAGCCTAAAGCTGAACTTGAAGTTTTGAAGTAAGGAGGTATGATATATGCATCTCTGTATTGCATCCTGGGAATTGCATGGCCCACCAAACTTCTCTCTTCCTTTGCTTCAGAAAAATTGCTGCTGGGATAGAGATTAATAGCAACAGTTCCTCAGATTGTGCTATATGGAGCAGAGCTCAAAAATGTCTCCTTCCTACACCTCTGCTTGACAGCCAGATATATCACTTCCAATAAAATGGTGACAATACAGAATGGATTAGCACAGAAAGGGGGAAAGATACTACAGCCTTTACATGTTCTCCAGTCTGATCTGCCCTCTGTCCCCTCTGCATCCCTTGCTGCCTGGCCTGAGTGTTTTGAGGTACCATAGAGCCCGATGTGGGGCCAGGAGCAAGGTCTGCTGCTGGTGGAGACTTCTTGCAAACATCCTGACAGACAAATTTACCATGAGGGCCCTCCAAGTCTGAATGGTCTGAAAGGCAGATCTGTCTCATGGTCAGAAAACGGAAATGGATAGCCAGGAATCCATTTTGTCAAAGAACTTTAGTCAGCCAAGGAAGTGAAGAGGAGGATGAGCTAGGAAGACAGGCTGAAAGACCTCAAACTACTGTCCAGCTCAGCAATGAAAAGCAGAAGAAATTAAATACAAAGGAAAGTAAAATACTCCTAATTTTGTTCATTTAAAAAAAAGGGGGGTCTGAGATCTTTATAATTCAGGATATTGGTGGGATTTGAATAGACAGCCTTATGAAAATAAAAGCTGGGTGTTCAGTAGTGACTAAACCAGCAAAATCCAAATGTTTTTGAATTTCTAATAAAGCTTGGAGAACCAAACACCAGATAATAATTATGTTCTGTAGAACTTTGTAATATCTGTCTCCAGGATATTATGTGAAGTTCTCCTCTCCTTCCTCAATCTCAGGAGAATATAGAATTGAAGAGATCAGTGAGAAAGACAATCACATCGTTTCCAGAAGAACAATTAGGTAGATTAGGAGTCTTTAGTAACAAGAAGAAATTACAATGAAGATCTATACTCTAAAAGGAAGAAGCAACACACAGACAAAGAAATTTAGGTCTCATTGTAGGTGAGGCCTGGAAGGCACTGATTAGTGTAAATGGGCCTGGAGAGACCCACATGAGCTTCCCACAAATCCTCTGTCCATTGGCCCAGGAGCTCTATTTAGGGAGGTATTATTTCTTCTGGATGTCTGAAGTCTTACTTTGTTTCTGACTTTGGGCTTCTTGAAGTACATAGTTTTTCCAGGTGTTAATCTCTTCTCCATTTAGCTCTTTCCCTAATACTTGAGAAACATCTGACCAATGTAACCAAACTCAGCAGATAAATAAGAATTTCAGAGGCAAGCTCTTACAAGCTCTTTGTGAGTTACCAAACCTAGCCAAGTGGCAGGCCAGATGAAATGGGTTTGGAACGAGTTGTATGTGGAGCAGAACTGCCCAAATGAACTGTTTACTTCTGGGCTTTCCTTGGTCTACTTCTAAGCATGTGGAAATGCTGGTTTGTGTAACTTCACTGGAGCTGCTTGTTAAGAGAAATGTCTTGTTTCGTGCTAGACTAGAATAAATATACATTAAAGTGTTGTAAAAACAATGAAGTAATAAGTTCTAATGCTTAATGTGAAGTTCTTAGCTGACAGTGAATAGCCATTAGCTGGTTTTATACATTTTAATTTCTTGATGCCATATTTTTGAGATGCCTCAGTCAAATTTTATTTCTTTGCATTTTAATTGCAACTTCCTGCAGAAATAGGGGGTTGTTTTTGTCTTCCTTGGATATTAAGGCAGTGAAGAAGGAGTTTACCAACTTAATAATTCTTTTTTAATGTAATAAAATGGTGCAAATGCTTCCTTTTTTTTTTTTTTAATTCAGAAGTCAAGTGTCTCTTAAGAAATAAAAACCTTTCTTGAAGAAGATAACGATATGTGATGCTCAATCATGGGAAGAACTAGTACACCAGGATGGGTGTTGTGCACTAGGATGAACAAATCCGCCAAGCTATTGAGCAGTACCGAGTAGAAAGTACAGCAACAATAATGATTGCTTGCCTTAGGATCATTAGGAGAAAAATGGATTTGTTTTCATAATTGTGATAATCTACATAAGCATCTCAGTTGAGTTGTATAACCTCCATTTTTTGTGCTCTAAGCTGCTTTGGATATCGGGCATCTATTTAGTAGCTTTCTAATATATTCTATTCTGAAAGGTCTTAGAAGATTTTTGAGTGATTGCTTTGACTTCTTTGAACCTTCAGACTGCATTTTAAAGTAGGAGAGTGAACATGTGATGTGTGGTTTTTTAACTCCCCAATTTAACCCAAATGAAATAAAAAGTTTGCCTTATTAAAAGGATGCAGAGTTAGACATTCCCAAAAGAGCATGTGTTTTCTTGTTCTTGGGGTTTTAGAAGTTGAATTCTTGAGGGAGGGAACACTACAGACAAGTTCATTTCCCAAGAGATGAAATGCTGCTCTATCTTATGCATTTTTCTTAAGATTTTAAAGCACCAGCTGTCTATTTTTTTTTTTTGCCACTTGAGCTAATGATAAGTAGTTTAACTAAAGTGATGAATAATTCACGCTGTTTTTCAGAAAACTTATACTTATTTAATGAATATCTGGATTTATTAATTTCATCGTTGTTTCTTCTGCTACAAGTACTAATTTAAAAGAACTACAATTAAAGTGGGACTCTGGGTTAGCCTGTTGTCTTTGGAATTCAGTCAAGAAACCTGATATCTTTAAGAACAAACTTGGGAAATAACACTGTAAAAGATAATTCAGTGTAAGGTTTTCTCAATGTAATACAGTGAAAGGAGTTATAAACAAAAAATTCTAAAATAATCAGGCTTGAGTACTTCTAAAAAATCACTTGACCACATTAAAATAATTTCCACTTCATATGTCAGAGGAAGACAACAGTGCCTCCAGCATTGATGTCAGTTTCTGAAGAGACTGCAAAACAATAAGTTTTTTCTCAAAGACCAAGCACTGCTCTGGCTGTAGTAAACTCCATAATTTGAATACTGAAATGGAATCTGAAACCTTTTAAGGATCTTTTCTGATGCCCTGGAGATATGTGGGAACTCCACTAGAGACCTCACTGCAGGCAGTACTGGCCTACAAGAATTGTTTTCTCATCTTGTATAGCCTTATTTTCTAACCTTTCATGTGTGATTTAACATTTATCCCTTTCTTGCAAGGAGAAACAAATTAGTTCCTTGTTCCATAGGTGCATTTTATAAGCTGAATTTTGTCAAAGAGTTAAGTATTAAAATGCTTTTAACTTGGCATACAAAGGGAGGGCAGCTCTGCTCACAGAGTTTAAGTAAGCATTTTCTGATTTTTTTCAGAACTGTTAACTGTTGCTCAGTACTTTCAAAGAGTGCATGTTCTATCTTTGTTAGAAAGATTTTAAATAAAATTTCTCTTTCCTCATGAGTGCACTTGGGCATGGAAAGACAATAAATGAGTTGCCTGAAGTCATGCAGAAAATCTGATGGCCAAGAACTGTTCTGACCTCAGAATTAATAGATTGTTTTTTCCACAAAAACAAGAAACAGAACACTGAGAAACGGAAGCAAGCCTAGGAATTTTTCCCTGCCCCTATTTTCCTAAACATAGTAAAAGTGGTCTGTGGGGTTGCATTTTGTCTGTAACATAACTCTTGCAGGATAATCCTACAAATGCTTATGACATGAGCAGGCCACAATTCCATCATTCAAATACTGTCTATAAATGAGGAGATTTGTATTTTACAAATATCATAAACTGGCCTTGGATGAAAGGAACCTTAAAGACCATCTAGTTCCAGCACCCCTGCCATGGGCAGAGACATCTTCCACTAGACCAGGTTGCTCAAAGCCCTATCCAACCTGGCCTTGAACACTGCCAGGGATAGGGTATCCACAGCTTCTCTAAAATATCTGTGCCAGTGACTCACCACCCTCTCAGGGAAGAATTTCTTCCTAATATGTAATCTAAACCTACTTTCTTCTAGTTTGAATCCATATCCCCTGGTCCTGTCACTACATGCTCTTCTAAAAAGCCCTCTCCATCTTTCTTGTAGGTTTCCTTCAGGTATTGGAAGGCAGAAATTAGGTCACCCCAAAGCCTCTTCTTCAGGGTGAACAAATCCAGTTCTCTTGGTCTTTCCTCATAGGAGAGATACTCCATCCCACTGATCATTTTATTGGCCTCCTCTGGACCTTTTCCAGCACTTCAATATCTGTCCTGTGCTGGGACCCCAGAGCTGGATGCAGCCCTGCAGGTGGGGTCTCACCAGAGAGGAGCAGAGGGACAGAATCCCTCCCCTTGTCTTTCTGGCCACGCTGCTTTGGAGGCAGCCCAGGACACGTTTGTCTCTCTGGGCTGTGAGTGCCCATGGCTGGGTCATGTCCAGCCTCTCATCCAGCAGCACCCCCAGGTCCTTCTCAGCAGGGCTGCTCTCCATCTGTTCACCCCCAGCCTGTGCTGATAGCAGGGGTTGCCCTGATGCAGCACTTGGCACTTGGTCTTGTTAAACTTTACAAGAGTCTCACGGGCACACTTAGGAGCCTGTCCAGATCCCTCTGGATGGCATCCTGTCACTCAGGTGTGCCAAGTGAAATTGTGACCAAGTGAAGACTTTGCTCTTCTTTTAGCATGTCAGGGACACCATGGATCTGAAAACAAGAGATAGTGGCATCTAGGTTGTACAGGAGGAATGACTTGGACAAGGAAGTGATTTATATTTAAATCAAGGTCAGGATCTTGGATTTGCTAGTGACAGGACCATGGTGGTACAGGACTTCCTTAGATCTCTGTGCAGCTTTTTATTTTTCCACTGCTTTTCCTTTTAAAGTGATTGTTGCTTCTCTTCAGGAGGGTATTTTGCTTTCAAGTGAGAAGGAACTCCAGGTAGCTCAATGTGGTTATATCAGGTAAATGGCTTCACAGGATGGGCCTCCAGCACCTGAAACTGAGCTCCTGTTTAACTAAACCAGGCACAAACACCCTTAGTAACTTGGCACTTGATATGCCACTGTTTATTGGTACAAGATATGCTTTTCTCCCTCTATTGTCATTCAGGTCCAGCAAGTTTTAGGTATAGAATTTTTAGAAAAGCCTTTGAAACTTTATGTGGATTTTATTATGATAAACTGGGCAGGAGTCCTGGGCTAACTTGCTCTGTGCTTTTTTTTTTTTCTGATGAAATACTAGTATAATACCTAGAGCTGCGAAGAAAGGGGAATGTTTACAAGAAATCTAATTGACACCAAAAGTCTCACCAGCAGTAGTTTCTCCATCTTCCTTTCAGATAGTACTTTGATAATCATGTTTCAATTACACTGCTAAATGAAGTAGTTGTGAAAATTAAGTCAGCCACAAACCATGAGTGAGTTTAAAAATACACATAACTCCCCCCTTTTTTAGTTTGATTTTTGGTTGAAGACCAAATGATGCTCATTTGGCTCATCCTGCCTTCTCTTCCTTGCAAATAAGGGCAAAAATTTTCCCTTAAATAAAACAAACAAACAAACAAACAAACAAACAAAAAAAAACCAACCGCAGATATTTTCACAGCAAGAGCTGAAACTTTAAGAAAAACTGCAAACATGAAAGACTGAAAAATGTGGGAGCTGGGAACACAGATCCCAATGCCCATCTAAATTCATATCTACTGATTCAAGTCTAGGATGAGAAAGCTGAACAGTTTAGTCAGCATTGATATGGACTGCATGGTTCAGGGCAGGTCTAGTTTTTCCTAGACTTCTGTGAAATTCCACAGAAATGTAGAAGTCTCATATCTGAGCTGAAAGAAGGCAGTGTATTTTTTTTTAGCTGCCTTTGTTATACATATGTAGGAGTTGCACTTGGTAGGCTTTTTAAATAGATCTAAAATCTACTTAAATGCAAGCTGCAAGGAGGTTTAGAAGCTATTTTTATAATAAGCTTTTTTATTAATGTCTTATGAGCTGTCTGCCATCCAGTCACATACAGTTGTGGAGCAGAGGAGAGGCTTTGAGGTTGGTGGCACTTTTGACACATCTGCCTCTGCTGGGCCATGGGAGACACTGTTGTCTGGATGGAAAGTTAAGTTTTAAGAAGTCATGATTGAAATGTCTCTGGTGCTTCATGTACCTAAATACTTCTTCTCCTTTTCATTTAGTTGTTCATTTAGATATTTCCTAAATTTTTACTGTGTTCCATGGGCCTGGCTTTTATTCTTAAAGACTTCTGCCCATCATTAGTGTCTGTTATATTTGCAGTTTAAAAGTACCCTAAAATAAATTCATGTGCATGGATAATTTATAATTATCTCAGTTTTCAGAATTAGACTCATAATTCTTAAATCTTGACAGTATTGTGAATGTTTCACTTGGAAGTACTTTGATCTTCTATTTTATTTAAATAGGCAATAATCCACACTCTTTCTCTGTGAGCCCTTTGATACCTGACTAAACTTTCTGGACTCCATTTGAAAAAAATGTACACTTTTATTCCCTAAAAGGCATCAAGCAACAGAAATGTATTTGTTTTTATTCTCCCACTTTTTCCTGTGAGCAACCTGGTCTCATGCCCCTAAGTAAATAGGGATGCATCCTGCACATTTTTTCCACATCCACTGTTATGACGATTGGAAGGCTTTGGTCATTATTTTATAAGATCCTTTTCAGTCAGTTTGATGACTCCTAATATGATTTTTTTTTTCACAGAAGAAATAAAAGCCAGAGGATATTAACCTTGATCTTTAATTCACATCCCTTTAAAAGGGAAAAGAAACATCATTCCTCCTCTTGAACACAAAAGCCTTTCCTGGCCTGGTAGGCTGGATGGTGAGGTACAGTGACAGACTGAGGTTTACTGCCTGTGTGAGGTAGGCAGATTGCCACCTCCTGTTTGTGTGCTGGCCACAAAGATTAACAGTAGGAGATTATCCATCTTTGATTTCCAGCCCAATAATTAGGCACCATATTGTTTTCCTTTGGCCAGGGATTAAGGACTAGTCTCAGCAATGCTCCTGGCTAGGAAGCAACATGTATTAGACCAGCAAAGAAGCAGTTTTTCATGAAGTTTCTTATTGGAATTGCTGTTCTGATGGCAAAAACAAGTAAATATTGCATGTGTTGGCAGTATATGTACAGTGCACAACTCAAAGGCTTGAGAAGACTTCATAACAAGCGCAAGGAGTAAGGAGGAACAATTCTCTTGGGCTTCCAAGAATATCTTATTCCTTTTGTCCACTGTGGGCTAGTGGCATGCATGGTAGGAGGGGAGTTACAAAATGCTGGAGTGCATTTTAAAGCCCTGAAATGGGACCTGGCATGTGTGAGCACTGGAAAGGTTGTGCTGCAGAAGGAGTTAAAGACTGCCACCATGGTCAGTAGCTGAGACTACTGAAAATCAAAATGCACCAGTCTGTAGGTAGCCAGTGGGATGGGTTAAGTGTAGAGCTGAGCCCTGAGTCCTGCAACTTGGGAGCCTTCTCATCCTGACTGGTTGGCATTCCCTGGATAATCACAGCCACAACTCTCTCTAAAGGCTGCCTTTCCCCCATCCTCCTCTTGTGAAGGGTAGGGAGAGGTACCTGTAGTAGGGAAATATAAATGAGAAGTCATGACTAAGTTTTTGCATATGACACCCACCAAGAAGAAAGTTTGGATTGCCACCCCTGCTTCCAGAGCTACTTACTTGGCACCAAATATTAATTGACTACAGCACAGGTCTCACTGCACTGCTGCTGGCTCCCTGCTGGCCACAGAACTGTGCTGTCCTCTGCATGACTGGCCAGTTTTGGTTGCTGAGCATCTGATGTGCTGTGTTTGATTGGGTCCTAAAGGTTTGGTATTGCCAGGAAGCCTCACAGTTCCTTGTTGAATCCTGTTACAACACGTAAAGCAGCCTCACAGCCAAGGTGTATAAATACAGCTGCACTGAAGAGAAGTGACTATTGTGAGTCACAGCCATGGAAATTGCACTGAGATCTGGCTTTAAAGGAGATATCTGTTGTGGATGTGCATTTAAAAATAAAATCCTTTTTTTTTTATTTTCACTAGCCTTCTATGATCAGCTTTAACTGCAACATAAGACAGTGGTAAAGGAAGGTGCAAACCTGAGTTAGTCATTAGTCCTAGAAGACATCTGAAAAAATTTAAAGATAGTGTAGCAGTGCTGGGCCATCCTTCCACCTTCCTGCTCAGCTGTGTTTTGGTTTGCAGCCTGAGTTTCCAAGACCTCTTTTTGACCTGTAGGCTCCAGCTGTTCTGACTTGAGTAATTTAAATTATTTATGTATACATTATGAAGAAAATATCTGAATCTAAAACTCTGACCCCATTTAAATATTTAATTAGAAAAAAAAATCACAGGTAGAAGAGAAATAACACTTGAAATGTACCACAATAAAGTGCTTTTGGGAAGGCATTACCAATGTCTGGCAAGTAATAGACCTACAGAGAAGCTAGTACCACTTGCCAAACTGGTTGGTAATACTTGGTAATGACTCCTCTGGAGTGGTTACTATTAATATTTCTTGCCAGGGTTAAGGAGGTTGCATGCCACAAATTGCTCAATGTGACTGCTCAAAATCTTATATTACTTGGGTAAGATTAAATTAAAACCAAATGTTTTAAATGTACTAGTGGAGAAGGTGCTTATATCTCCTAATGGACAAATCCCTGGAGTTTCTGGGTTATATTTGCGATTTGAAAGAAAAATATTTTATGATAAGGAAGTAATTAGATGACTTCCTAGGTTACTCCAGTCTGGATAAAGGGATGAGGACAGCAATAAATAAGCTAAAATAACTTAAAATCTGCAAATGTTAATTTACTTCCATTTTTAAAAGAAAAATATGGCTTAGCACATTTCTTTATATTTTGAAAGACAACAAATAAATTGCCAGTTTCTCACATCCTCAAACTTATTTATCACACTGAGTTTTACTTGGTTTGTATCTATCTTGGTTTTGCATCTATAGGTTTCTTTCCAACAGCAAGAGCTCACATCACCTTTAAGTGAATAAGGTGTTTCCTACTGCCTCATGACTCCAGGAAACAAACTCATGGAAGAGCCAAAACTCTGGAGTCATGTGGGAAATATAGGCAGCTAGGAAAGGATAGTAACTAGCAGAAGCAGTAATGAAGAGCCTCACCCTGAAACTCATGCTAAAGTCACTAGGCCTTGGAAGCAAAGCCTCTTCTCTCCTGCTGGGGTTTCCCACTGCTGCCTTGGAGGCAGGAGATCTCTCTGGCTGCAGCCTTTAAGCTCTAGGAGGTCATTAGGACATGTCCTTCTTCCCTAGTGCTGCCTATTCTCATGAAACCTATGACAATATAACATCCTCAGAATTGGCCAATACCTAGTATTTTTTCAGTTGTTGTTTTGGTTTGGTTTAATTTTCTAATTGCTGTTTCAAAAAAGAAAAGTAGATAAGGCTTTCTGATGAAAACCAGCAGGCACTTTTTAACTGGAGACAATCACAGGTCTTAAATAATGTATGCTAAGAGCTACACTTGGTAAATCTCTATAGAGGGCTCTTTCAGACATCCATTCTCTTAAATAAAGCAAATGGTATTTCTGAGAGTACTGTTTGCCAAAAAATGTAACCCTTACAATAATTCTACATTCAAGTTTAGGTCACACAGCAGGCTTAGAGATACTGCAAGCTGGCATGCTGATTTTTCCCCTAGCACTGGACAACTTTAGGACTTCATATGTGCCCGAGGCTGAAGGGAATACTATGCAGAAACATCCAAAGCTTATTCAGGTGCTTCAGTATAATTTACACAGTAGATCTATATCAAGTTTTGGTACATTTTGAAGGAGTCTTTCTAAACTGTAAGCCTTGTATTAAAACAAACTGGCAACTTAATAATTTTCAGTAGAACTCTTATGAAGATTGTTCTCCTGTGGTTAATCTAACTGCTTTTTGAAGGCTACAGAGCAGCCTTAAAATGCAATTTATTTATTTTGCTATACCACAGTATATGTATTAATTTCTTCTTATTGCTTAAAATGTCATTTAAAGATGTGTAAATTAGTCTTAAAATGCAAAAAATAAAAATCCTGCTTATTCCAGCGAAAAAGGTAGAACTTGGTCTATTGGCCATTTAGTTCAGCAAAGATGGCAGGAGCAAGTTCTGGCTCTGGCAGCCCCCAAAAGGAAAGTTGGTGCAAGTGAAGGGATTATCCTAGGAAAGTATGGCTGTGTGCCTGCCAGGGTCTCAGTCTTCTTGACAAGAATCATTTACCAGTAATCAGAGTGTAGTCACTGGATTAGATGACCCTGATCTGACCTGAGAGAGCAGGCACTGACCAGGGGACCTCTCTGAACAAACTGATGAAAGTAAGAGACCTAAGAGCTGGTGCTGTGCAGGTTATGAGTAAAGTTCCATAAGCTGAATGCAAGCTCAGGCTGCTGTTATCACAAGAGCTTCTGCTTTTTTCTTTGACCCTTGTTTTTCAAGGACTTCTCAGTGAGGCCAGAGCAGCTGTTATGCTGGCAAGGGTGCTTCTGCCATTCAAGCATGTCAAAATAGAGGATGTCCTTCCAAAGGATGCTGAGAAACAGGGAGATTGGAAAAGAGCAATGAGAGTGACAGAAGGGCTAGAAAGTAAGATTTATGGTAAGAGTCTTGGAGCTTTGCCTCTTGAGCTTAGCAATGTTATCAGGGAACAAAATTAGGGTTAGAAGACTCATGTCTAGCAAAAAAGACCATAAGAAATGTCAGCAGTAACACTAAAGCTGCATGAATTCTGATTCTGAATACTGATACTAACCTTTCATAAAATCTGTTGGGCATCTTTAAGCCAGGGATGAATGCTTGTCTGAAAGACTAATTTGAATAGATGGGCAGCAAAGCTGTGAAGGGTCTGGGGTCTGATGAAGAGTGGCTGAGGGAGCTGGGATTGTTTAGCCTGGATAAAAAGAGGCTCAGGAGAAACCTTACCACTTTCTGCAAGTTCCTGAAAGCAGGTTGTAGCAAGCTAGGGGTCAGCCTCTTCTCCCAGGTAACAAGTGAAAGGATAAGAGGAAATGGCCTCAAGTTGCAACAGAGAGGCTTAGACTGGATATTAGGAAAATTTCTACATGGAAAGGGTTGTAAAGCATTGGAATAGACTGCTCATGGAAACTGTGGAGTCACTATCTCTGGAATTGCTCAAAAAAATATGTGGATGTGGTACCAGATGTGGTTTAATGGTGGTGCTAGATTGGTACTTCTACTTTATGATCTTAAAGGCTTTTTCTACCCTTAGCTAATCTATGAAAATGAAATAATTCAGTGAGGTCCCATGGCCTGTTATGCAGAGGATGAGATGCTACAATCTACAGTGAGACAGAGCTCTGCACATGCAGACTTGACTGACAACGTGAATAGTCTTCATTTGTTTTTGTAAATTGAATTGCTTTAAGCTGCTTTAAGGACTACTGATGGAAGATGGACCAGGAGCTGGTATATTCAGAGCAGCTGAAAGCAGTCTGAAATGGTATTCATCTTCATGTCTGTCTGGTTTACCCATGCTGCACAGTGGCAGCAACCCAGCTTGCAGTGGAAGCTGCACCTCCTACTAATCCCTTTTCATGGTTCCTCCTATGCCACGAGGGCACACCAAAATGACATCACAGTAGAGTACAGTGGTTTGAAGGTAAACAGGCTGGGGATTATGGTCAGGCATAAAAATACTGATGGATGTCAGGACTTACTGGGATAGGAAAGAAAATGGGTAAGAGCAAGTAATGTAAGAAAAGTAAGCTCCCAATAATTACTGCTCAGGTATTACTCTGGAGACTTCTCTGGGAGTGTCAGGAGTGGTTAAAAATCAAATAAAGTGTTAGAAATCCATAGGATAGGAGTTGTGAACAAATCCAGCAAATCTTGTCATGCCATTAGATAAACTGTGGTGTGACTACAGGCTGTGGGCAGATCTGCAGGTCTTGTTACTCCTCTGAGGAGACTGTTGTTGGAAAAGGTGGGGGGAAGTCTCCTCAGAATATCCCACTACAGGATTGTTTTCACTCAAAGGAGGTACAATTTTAGAATCTTCAATTTTCCCCCAAGCTGAAGAAAGGATGTGGTAGTCTTAGTCATGGATGATTGGAGAGTCTGCAGAGAATGTCTGTTCATCAGGCTCTTCTGTTGGAGTGAGGCTTCAAAATGAAAAAGTTTTCAGGGCATAGGGAAGAGGCAGAAGTCATTAGCAGAGGATGTTGCAGAGGCCAGAAGTACAGAAGGGCTAAGGAAAAAGAGTAAAACATGAGCTGCAGATGTTGAACATAATGGTGTCAACACAGAATGGTTGTCTTTTAGCTCCAGAAGTCCTTTGACTCTTTACTGCCTGGGAAAAGGGAAAGGATTTACACTGGAGAAAGGATTACCCTGTATTCACCATGTTTCTTTTAAATTTTCCCCTAAGCAAGAGTCTTAAAAGGCAATTATGTGGAGGAAGAACTCTCAATACCACTCTTGCTAACTCCCAGTAAATAGAAATCTGTTGGGAGAAGTAAAAGCAGGAGGAAGGTGGCACAATGAGGTGAGGGCAGTTGCAGGTAGGGGAGGTAACATGATTATCAGGGCACAGGAAAAGCAGTGGAAGATATTTCCTTTAGACCTGACAGCAAGGTATTATCTGTGTCCCTGCTGAACATCTGCCACTGCTGGAAGAACAAGGATACAGGTGGAGGTTTGCCCCAGTCTGACTGTCCTCAGGATCATAACAGCACAAATGTGCTCCCAGCATGCCTGGGTAATGCCAGACATGTAGAATAGCTTCTACCAGTGGAAGAAGCTGCAGTGTGCCACTCTTCTAGGGATGCAGTAGGAATTATTTCAGCAAAAGGGTGAGATCCAGAAAAACTTCATGTTTAAATGTGATACCTATGTTTCAAATATTTCTGCTAATACAAACCACTTCTTGAACAACTGTTTTGGGTTTTTTCTTTTCAAATGTCACTTACAAATGAAGGTGGTCTTGAAAATTTATTTGATTTGCATTTTCTCTAATGTTATTTATGTAAATCATGCATCCACAGCCTCCATCCAAACTGAAATCCCCTTCCTTGATATCTTTCCATGTAAATAAAAAACTCTAAAATTGATAGATCCTTGGCTAATAATCCTAATTAATTCCAATAATGAACCAGTTGCAGAACTGGTCCAAATGCAGAGAGCATCATGGTAGTTTTCTATGTCATTTGTCTGGATTTCTCACTAAGGTTTCTCACCTTAGCAAATTTCTCCTGGTTTTGAAATTCTTTGTTCTCTGATAGTATTGGCAGCTCCCTCTCTTTTCCTCACATGACTGGGTCAGTCTAGACATTCCCCATCTTTGCTGTTCTAAATGCTACTCTTCTGTACATTTGCATTATTATTGTGATGTTTAGAACAAAGGAAAATATTCCTAGAAAATTAAAATGCACCTGGGAGGGTGGAGAAATAAACATGAAGGATTTTTGTTTTTTGTAAGGAGCAGTTTAAATTCTGGTTATACTGTATTTATGCTGCAGAGAAAAAAAAAGCTGTCTGTTCCTGTCCAAAAAAGACCTTTTCTATTCTTCTTGGCCTGGTGATTAAGTCCCTCTGCATACTAGAAAAGGACAAGATTTCCTGCAAAAATGATATCTGGAGCAGCCTATCCCATTACTTAGTTTTGCCTCATGACAGCAAATGTCAGACTAAATCTTTTTTCCTTTCACATGAAACAAGTTCTGGCATAAAAGTTCCAGAAACCAATTGCATAAGTGTCCATGAAAACCCTCTATTTTTATTAATCAACCTCTTGTATCTAAAAGCTGAATTAGAGTTCTTGAGCTACTGAAGAAAAAAAATAAAAAAACCAAACAAAAAAACCCAGAGAAGCTTACAGCTACTGTCATTGCTGTGAAAGCCACAAAAAAGGTCAGTGCCTTGCATACTTGTACTGCTCCTGCAGGAAACAATGCTTTTGGGGCTGCATGTATTTAGACATGACCAGAAACAAAACCTTGTGCTCTAAAAGAAAACAAGATTGATGTAATGAGTGACAAAATGGTAGTCAAACTAATGTGTTTATTTAACCTTGCATTTGTATGCTCATTAAACACAATGCTTAACTGCTGCTACACATTTTTAATCAGTGGTGAAATCTAGGTGTATGAATCTGTCCCAGGTTAATTAAATGTTTTGTTAAAATTCACTAGGCTGTTCCTTAGCAGCTACAAATCTGCCAAAGGTAATGTAGGGTACACTAATAGATGTAAGAATCGAATCTAATTATCTAAACCAGACTTTTCCACCCAAGCTATGTATGTGATGCAAACAAAGGAACTGCCTAATCCCACCTTTAAATGCAGCTAAGTAAGTAGAATGATTTTTTTTTTAGCTCCAGCAGCATGCTTAAAGAGATGTCTGCAAAACTTATTAGAGGTAATGGAGTAGCATTGCAAAGCTATCAGTAATATATAGCAGAATAGCTGAATTATAGGAATAAAAGTTGTCCAAAGAAGGAAATCTTATGATGTATCATCAGCAAATGATTAAGATGGTGGGTGTTTCTCTCAGATGGCTTTTGTATTTTGCATTCAGTGTAAGGGATCCTCTGAATTCCTCACAGAGGATGTTCAAAAACTCTAGTTAAAAATCAGAGTATTGGCTTAACGTAGAATGATTAGGCAGGATATTAAAAAACAAAAACAAAAACAAAAACAAAACCTCAAAACAAAAACAAAAACAAAACCCAACAAAAACTCACAAACCCTGAAATAACACACAAACCTTTTGTAAATTATGTTACAGTGACAAGATAATTCTCTTCAGCTAGCTAATGCCAATCAAAAAAATGGAATGCCAATTCCATCAGAGTCAAGATAAGCCACATCTATCCAGAAGCTGGATCAGGATATCTACAGGAACAGGCCAAGGGGTTAGAGCTCTACACATTGGTTTTTATTTCCAGCTGAACAGAGTACCTACCTAGTGTAAGTCTAGATAGATCCAAGGGAGGTGCAGCGTCAATTTTAGCAATTGCACATCTTACACATGTAGTTGACCATGTGGAGGTATAAATAGAGTTTCGAAAATAATCATCTTTCCAACAAGGGATGGTAAACATCCTCTATTTCTGAAAGCTAGATAGGACTACAAAAGGGCAGGCTGTGTTTTACTGCTCTGAAAACAGTGTATTCTGGAACTAATGGTGTGGCTCAAAGGTGTGATAAGAACTTGTGACTCCTTACAGCAGGTCATGTCAAAGCAGATTACTTGTGGCTCTTTTGTGTTGGTACACCTTCTGTAGGCAGTGAGTGGGCAAAATTCACTTGAACTGCTGTAGGGAACAATAGAACTTGTAGTGTTAAGGCTGCATCCAGATTTATTCAGGCATAAACTAGATCAGAGCCTTGAAAGCTGTTGGCTGTTCAAGTCTCTATGAATTCTTCACTTAATGCAATGGTATGAAGCCCCTAATCCCATCACCACCTTCAAGAGGGCTGCATATGGTTTTTTTAATGACTATTCAGAGGGCGACTTTCCACCGTGTAAAGGATAGTGAGGTAATTTCCACACCCATCGGTCCAGGGCAGGGCTCGTGCAGAAGCCTGGTGTCTAATGGGTCACTGCTGGGCATGAGCTGTGGCATTTCATGAAAAGGTTCTAAGACTGATGAATACTTGGGCTTTCGGGCTTTCAGTCTTTCTGCACTCTGAATGTGGTGGCAGAAGCTCTCTCTTCTTCTAGATCTCACTGATTGAGACCCCTGTCCCTTTACACCCCAGGCATTTGTTTGTACCAGTTCATTTTGAGATGGTATGGGCAAAGGGAATCACATTATCAAGATACTTCTGATGATGGAATAAATAGATCAGAAATGAAAGGCTGTGACTGTGGAAATATTTGGTTTCTCATTATTGCTTCCTGTAAGACTTTGAGAAGAGAGGCTTTGGCTCACAAAGAGCACTATTCTTTCAACTCTGTGACTACAGTAGCTGCTAGATATAACCCAGCTACCTGATGTCTACAGTAGTGCTGTATCCTGGAATAATGCTTTACCTTCTCATGCATCTTTATGCGGGCATGAATTATTTTTTATTGAAAATGTTTTTAGCCTTTGGAAAACATTTTCGTTTTTTCCCCATCCTCAGAAGGACGGGGAGATACTCAAGCATCTTTTGTTGCATACTGACACAGGTGTTCTGTTGACTAAGAAAATGTTTGAAGAAGACAACATAATCAAACTAAAAACCATTGCCCAAATCTGGAATGTTTCAGCTTGAGGCAGGGGCAAAAGTTACCTGGTGAATTCATATTGGACACTGCTGTGACTGAACATCCATAACAACATTGTGCCCCAAATGCTGGACACATTATGTCTGACTGAAATCTATGCCTAAACTAGATTATACTAAAAGATAATCCAGCTACTTAGTCCTCTACAGACAGACTGTGATCTGCTTTACCAGTGCTCTAAACCACCTGGACACACCAAACTGATGCAAGGTCTCTGTGATCCCAAAGGCTCCTTGCATGGCCTTGGCAGAGCTTTTGTTGCTCTGGCTTGGAGTTGGGGTGGAGCAAGGACAGGTCTGGGCAGCCCTGCTGCTCTGATGAGCACCCTGCCACACTTTAAGAAGGGCAAAACTGAGCAGGGGAATGGTGAATCCAAGTCTGTGTTCCATGTTCCACAGAGATACTCTATCTGCTGTGGTTTATCAAAGTAGCTGCTGATATCCTTCGTTGTTTAGCTTGCATATGAAGTACTGGCCATGGGTGCTCTCTCAGTGTTCCCAAACTCTGAAAGGCCAAGTATGTGTCAGACTGAACTCTCAAGTATGTTAGTCTTCTTTTGAAGGGGGAAGGACAAGATAAAAAAATTCTGTTGGTTTGTTTTTTTTTTCTTTTCTTTTTTTTTTTTCCTGAAAACTTAATCCCATCCTTTTCAGACATTATATTAAGTCTTTGGGAATTACATGGATGGACACTAATGGAGAATATTTAAAAAATAAGTACTGAGATTTTTTTCCTAACTGATAAGAACAGAAGCTACTGAAGGGTTTTAAATTGTCCATGTAAATGAGCTGAGTGCCCTATAATATAGGTTATGATAAATGTATTACAAAGTAGTCTTATGAGCCACTCTTGTTACATGTCAATACTGTGACTGGCACAAGGAAATTGCATTTCCATAAAATAAAGCAACAGAAGGGCAAAAATATCTTGTTATGCCTTGGATAATCTAGTGAGACAGCTAACAAATACTGATGAGAGTCTGACACACATCCTTCACTAGCAGAGTTAAAGAATTGTAATTTTAAATTTATTCACATGGACGGTCATTAGGTCAACTTAAAAACTTCTAAAGGGCCTTCCCTATCAATTATAGTTTGAAAAAGAAATGCAAACCTGAACCGGTTTTTACCAATTGCTATCCATTTCTGTTGTATTTTCCAGTTCCAGCTACTGTAGATCAGTAAATATATACTGGGCTAAATCCCACTCACTTTAACTATATCAGAAATGCCACTGATGTCCAGGAAGGACTTGCTCCACTAAACTGGTAAAAAATTTACTTAGCTTTCAAAATTTTATGGCATCTTGCAATACTATGTTGCAAGCTAGAATTAAACAATAAATCTCCAAATTTAGAAATGCAGAAAGAACATGCTGAAGGAAGGGGAGAAGGAAACATTTTAATGTCTGCACTTTTTGTACCTCAAAAAAGAAGGGGCAACATTTTCACCAATTTTCAGTTGTCTGGTTTAAAATGCTATCTGAGGAAAATTAAATCTCTCAGATGAATTAGAGAATCAGAATTACTTGCCTCTTGTTCCAACTTCTTTGCCAGGTTTTGGCATGACCTGGGCTATTGTGTGTGCCCCAGCAGAGCCACTTACAGGAAGGATAGTTAAACAGTCTGAGATGCAAACCAAATTTCACACCATCATTGTTTGCTCGCATTTCATAGCTATCCATAATCTTGAGGCTCTGTGGGCTGGCTAGCATATTGTTCTCAATTTTTGGTCCTGCTTATACAGTTGGAACAAACTTGTAACTTTGTTTAAAATATAAAAAAAAAAACGTGTTCACCTACCTCACCCTAAATAGATACTCAAATAATAAAATGGTACTATTACATTTTGGGGGCATTCAGTTTAAGTTAATGTGTATCAAAGTAACAATAGGAAAGTTTTGGACCTAGAGGATACCCAGTCTGTGAATTTTATAAGACAAGAACTAAAGACTCATGAGAGAATGTCAGGAAGGTCTTAGTGATTAGAAGATGTTATTCCTGCAACAGCACAAGTTAGACAGCACTGTGACAAAGTTTTACTTGGTTTGAAGAATGGCAGAACATGATGCTGAGGAGACAGTGCTTCCTGTAGTCAGACTTGTGTGGTGTGCAGGACTCCAATCACCTGCCTGCATATTGCTCTAATGCCATTCTGTCAGAAAAACACATGTTCCTGATATGACTGGCTGGCTTCTTAAAGTCTAACACCATCCCCACCTGACCAGCTGATGGGATGATAACAGCAGGAGTTTCAAAGCATCTTTATTCTCCCTTACCCTCAACCCTAATCCTGAAATGTCAATCTAATGACCAAGAGATAACTATTAAATTCTACAATGATATTAGTAGGTTATTTCCTCATGTTCCAAAGCGTTTTTATTCTCCCTTATCCTCAACTCTAATGATGAAATGTCAATCTAATGACCAAGAGATAACTATTAAATTCTGCAATTATATTAGTAGGTTATTTCCCCATTTGTTTGTTCTTATTGAGACTTACGTATCCATCTTCCTAGGAAGGTGACAAAATCTGACAGATTTTTGCCCATATCCCTCTGAGGCATAGCTCTTAACTGAGGGATAGATTCAAGTAAATTGTGAAAGGACATGATTTTCCCCTTTGTGTTCCTTTTAGTAGTCATTTTGCTTGTCCTTTTTTCCCTGAATCTGTGACACCTGTGGATATAAACAGTTAAAGAGGCTTAACACTTCAAGGAGGGGAAGTTTGAAGCTCTTTTGTTACTCATTCTTTAGGAGGATTGAGATGTGGAACTGGCCACTGTAGAGAAGATGTTTTGAAGTGGCCAAGGGAAAGAAATATTGTTTCAGAAGCACATCAAAGGTAGTGCAAATGCAAGAGAAAGGGATGGCAGGGCTTTCCCATGTGAGGGTGCTCACCTTGAGATATTGTAAAGAGAGGAGATTCTTGTTAAGTTTGCACTTTAAGAAAATCAGTCATTTTGAGTATTTTCAGGACAGTCCACTGAAATGCTGGTTGCTTGTAGGAACCCTAAGACTTTGGAAGTTCTTTGATTAAAGGTTTTAATTATGGTATATTTATATTAATCTGTGACACAAATGTAAGTATAAAAGAAATTGGGACAGGTACCTAACTTCATGGCTTTATCGGGGAGTTTGTTGTTAATGGCGACAGAGCCCCACTGTTTTGCCATATGCTTTCACTCTACCAGTACCCTTCAAATACTCCAATGGATTTGAAATCATAACAAGCTATTTGTGGGATATACTGTTTCTGTCCTACCAGACATCAGATTGATCAAATAGCTGACTCTTGTATATCTGGACATGACTCTAAGTAACACATGGTCAGAAAACAAAGGTAGGGTGTACAGCACCTGGGATGTGCTCCAACCTGCTGCTACAAGGCCTCTGCTCTCTAGCACATATGTGCAGCTTAGTACAATTTGTTTGAAAGTTGCTTCTCACAGAACTCAAGGCCATTTAAAATCCGATTGCATGAGAGTATGGACTAACAAAGATCTGAGCTTTTGGTTTTGGGTTTCCATTTAAATTTTATTTGCATTTGAAAGGATGATGCTTTCAGCAGTAATGGGCCATCCCCATTTTCCATCTGAATTTCTAAACTCAGATGGTATTCCAGAACTCTTCCAATTTCACATTTTGGTGTGGCCATTATTCCTATGCTACAGTTATGAATATTCTCTTGGGGCAATCTGAACGTGTATGCGATTTACAGGGAATGGGTCTGTGGAGAGGCTGCTCAGGAGGGAAATAGAGTAGATGCAGGACTGCAGCAAAGTTGTTATTTTGCTCAAATTGAGTCCCAGTGACACTCACTCAGTATTGCACAATAAATGCATTTAAGATACCAGAGGAATCTCTAGTGCACCCAGCAGTGTGCATCACTGCTGAGTCAGAGGACTCAATGACAGTAACATACAATATCTATTTCAGTGTACTTTTATCTGTTGACAGATTGCTTCTTGACCCTTCTAAGGTTGGTATAGAAGTATGCTGGATTTCCAGGAAGTGAATAGAGCCCCTTGAGTACCTTTTTCAAAGAATCCTGAGCTGTGGCTGCTGCTGCTCCATAGTGATGACTTTCAAAGTCTAGGAAAAGACTATGAACATCGTATTCTTTTCTAAATAACCTTTCCTTGCTCCCAAAAATTGATTGGCTCCTGAGACAATGATAAAAAAGATTGCCAAAAAAGAACAATTTTTTTTTCTGCAAAGGTTTGCTCTGAACTTTGAAGAATAACATCCAATTCTTGTTATAAGACATCATCTATTTCCAAAGTTATTCTACTGTCACTGACTTTGTACAATAGCCATATCTCAAGTTTCTCTCTTTTTACAAAGATAGTTTGGTTCAATTTCAGTTTTCTAGAACAGCTCAAGTCGAAGGCTTGTATTTGTATGAAAGTAGGCAATGGCAGTGACATCCTCTACTGTGATCTGGAATTTGTCAGTAAGTGCAATATCAAGACAGAACTCAAGCCTACTGAAAGAGACTGAAATAGGAGTTATAGCCATGAAGTGAAATAATGAGGGAAATAATACAAAGCAGATGAACAGTCAGGAAAATATTAATCATTAATAAATGTCAGTATTTTCTATTTTGCTATAACAGCGCATGTTTAGATATAGTACTTCTGGCCTGGCTATTTGCAAAAACTCAAAAAACCCATTTTGTAAACTAATAATTGAGTCATTGAACAATAACCTTAGCCCAAACTTAGATATTTTCTTTATGATCAAAGAATGTTTTCAAATTGTTTAAGTACTTCCAACTTCCCTACTTTAACTCCAGATCATAATGCATTGAGTTGTAAAACAAATGTAAAAATAATCAGATGGCATAATCCAAAATGTACACCCTAACCCTAAGTAAAATAGTGTTGAGCCATGAAAAGGTTAACCTTCTTAAAGCTAGTCTTGAATCTAGAATGTGCTCACTTCCATATCTTTATTTTATGATATACTTTTTAAAAACACTTTTAAGAAAGGATTAGAAAAAATGTACTTCAGAGAAATACTTCCAAATATCTCTTGTGGATTAATCATAAAATAGGACAGTTCCTGATTAGGAAAGTATTATGAGACATAACAGATCATGTAGTAATGACAACAATGGTTTATACAGAATGGCTCTGTTTAGGAAGAACATGTACATAAATAATGTGCAATAAAATAATACGTAAATTATTGTGTAGTGAACAGCACTTCCAAATATTTTAGGAATCTGTGGATGTATTCCAAATGATCTCTGAAAGTCTTAGTCTATTGTATCTTTGCTGTAAGGCCTGTCCTTTTAGAAATTTTTTAGGAATTTTTCTGAGACAGGGATTCAGCAGTGAAAGGAAAGACATGAATTTGATTTTTCATTTATTTCTTTTGTAGCTATTGTGTTATAAAATGTTTTCTTCTGTACGCTTCTAGAGGAATACGAGGAAAGCATCTCTGGGTAGGTCCTTGGATTTCTTTTGTATATTCTCCATGAAACCTTATAAGAATGTCTAAAGGAAGAAGGGAATTATGGCAAGCCCCATGTACACACAGGAGGGATGCACATCCTTGCAGAGACTCACTTGAGGTGGGATGAGCATACCTGTGGTACAGACCAGCATCTTTATACAAGCATAAATGATCTATGAAATTGCATCACTGGGTCATGAAGTGCAATGATCTGCACTGCATGTGGCATTTATCCTGTTTGCTTGGTTCTTTTAGGTTATCTGCTCATGACAATAGTCAGAAAGCACACACTTGACTAGCTGACCTTTGGTCTGTTCCTCTCTGCCTGGATTTTCCATATGGATGATAAGTAACAAATAACTGCTGAGCAGAAGTATCATTACTTAAAAAACAGAAACGTGAAAAACCCCAAAGTTCAAAGAGAATGAATGCTGAAATGTTGCTATTTCATAAGCAGCCATACTTCTGACTCCTATCGGGTAATTACACATCCAAGAGAAGACAGCACAATTTTCCCATTATTTAACTTGCCTACCTCAGTGAAGTGGTACTAGTTGTTCCCTCCGTCCAATATAAAACTCGAGAAATTTTCAGAATGAAGACCTCTACATCAGTGACTCTTCTGCTTGTATGAAAATATCAGGTTTTTTTAGATTTGTAGAGCTATCTTTTGAGGAGCTTAAATATTACAGTGAAAAACAGGGCATACCGAAAAACTGAGCATAGCTCAGTTTCTATTTTTCACCTCTCCCTGAAGAAGTTTTATGTACTCTCTTTTTTTTTTGTTGTTGTTTAATACAGCTGGGCATATCTGGGGTAACTCAAATCAAGGGGGTTTAAGATAGAGAAATCAGAATTACTGAGTTAACTCAAGGGGTCTGCCATTGAAAAACCGAGAAATTCAGTAATGCTTATTTTTCAGTTGCAATTCTGCAGCTTGTGCCTGTCACTTGTTTTCTTCTTCAAGATACCTGGAAATATTAGAGGTCATGAAGAAATATTGCTGTAGTATTTAATGAATTTTTACCTTAACAATACTGGAAACTAAAAACCCTCAGTATATGATAATCTGCTTCTGTATTATGTCAACACTGATTTAATAATAAAGACTTAGACTTCAATTTGGCTTCAGTCTGCAAATAATTTGTTATTTTCAGACCTTGAAAAGCAAAGTCTGCCACATGAAACTAATTACACTGGTTACTTTTGTACCCTTGGAAAAAGTTAATTTCCTGTGCTCTTATGCACCTCAGTCTGTCCTCTCTGTCCAAACACTTCCATGTACCTTACTACTCATAACATGAATCTGACCTGACATTCTCACAATCCTTTTTGTTTTATTGCTCAGTGACATTTCCCTGGGTAAATCAATGTCTTCCTTTTACACCTAAGGAACAGACAGAGCAGGTAAACTGATTTACCCATGGTGGTATGGGAAGTTTGACAGAGCCAGGACCTGGCTCCAAGTACCAGGAGTTGCTGCCTTGTCACTTGACATCAGTCGTCATCTGCTTGCATTATCTTCTAGTGTATTCCAACAATGGTGACATGATCACATTTTTTATGGGACCAAAAGTATAGTGTTGTAGAAAGCAAATGCTATTACTGATTCTGAGTACTGGCAAAAATCATTATGGGATTTTGCAAGAATCCTTCTTTACCTTTTTGTACTCCTGTTAGAATTTAGCTTGCTTGCTTTGACTTATACTCTGTATTGTCAGTCACATTTTGGATAAAAGCTGAAAATTATGAGGAAACACTTTTATCAAATGATAAATCTGAGAAAGGGGTAATTGGATGCACAGTTTATTTTGTATAAAGCATTAGATTTATAGAAATATTGAATGTAAAAGTTTAACTCAATTTTCTTTCCACAGCAGGGAACATTGTACTGCAGAAGCTATTTTAAAATAATATCATTTTAAACAGTATGGGTACAGTAAAACTAAAAATATCACCACACTATTTAAAGTAGCTCCATGGAAAAAATCATTCCTGTCCTGAGGCTCTTGCACTATTATCCAGAAATGCCTGAACATCAGACAGGGTGTCTGAGCCAGGTTTAGGAGTAAAAAGGATGTTGCATTATTAATTTTATTTTTGGTAGTGGGTTATTTTTGGAGTCATTTTCAGACAGAAATGTTGCCGTTTTCTGTAGGTCAGTCAGACTTAATATGCAGCCAGCTAGGCAAAAATTTAAAAAGAAAGTAAAAATAATTGCCAATGGCATACAGTTTATCAGGACAAGTTGTGTTCCATTAGCTCCCCCAGGCTTCTCAGGAGTGGAAATTTGCACTAGCAGCCCAGAATATGCAAGCTTATAAACTGAGGAAAACTTCTGTTGGGAAATAGTGCTCTAGGCCAACAGGATGCAGTAGAATAATTGTTTTAGGATAAATTCTTGCCATATTAAACCACAGCTGAGAACATGTGTGCCACCTGATACTCTGGAGAGTTTTGATATGGGACAAAGGTTAGTGAGTCCTTGAAGTCCACAGGGAATTCTGGTCTACAGAGTTATCCAGACAGCTCTGACTAACAGTGGTGGAGACTATATTTGATCTCTTCTTTAAATACTTTGTTAATATATACAATAATATCAATCTGTGGCCAGATGTGTACAAGCTCTATGGAAAATCATTGGGTAATAGTGAAGTCAGGCATCCTCCTTTCAGCTCCTTCCTTAAGACCTCCTCTGAAGTATGAAGCCTCAGAGATATTAACCATGGGGAAATTCAATTTTTTGTAGTCTTTTAAAAAAATCATCAAACAACATTTAGGAAATGTTACTGTTATGTTACTTCAAACATTAAAACTGAAACCAGAAAATTTATTACTTAACTGGGAAGCACAAGAACATTAGAATAGGTGCTTATGTAGGAATTAAGAGTCTATTCATCTGTGTGTATCTCAAACAAAGTAGTGTTGAACTTTGATACTGATATTTCTTTCATAATAATTAGAGGCAGATCCTGGTCCCAGTAATTAATTATTCTGAATATAAAGCAGTGTGATATATCTGATTTTAGCCCTACAGGAATAATGCTTTTTTTTTTTTTTTCAACTGCAGGTTAAAATGCTTTAAAAATTGGAAGATATCAAAGACAAAAGAACACTTCAATGAATGTGCACATACTGATGGTGTTCAGTGCCTCTCACAACATTTTTCTTGCTCATGTGTCAATTGTCCTCTATCACTTCTGGATCAAGCCTTCTTTTCCCACCAGATCTCATTTTCACCATGGATTCAGACCCTCCTTCTGGCACTTGTTCTTGTCCATTCTGTGAAGACTCTTATGTTGGCAGGAAAATGCAAGCACTCTTCCTTGCACAAAACTGAACTGTGGTGGGCAAGATGGGATGCAATATAGACCATTCCTTCCCTTGATGCAACAAAATGAAGAGGGTATCCAGGGACAGGAGAACCCGGGAAGAGTGCCTTTAAAAGTGCACAGAACGAAAAAACACTATTTTAGAATGTCTGATGACCCCTCACAGGTGGCTTGGTAGTTTGTAGAGGCATTGGAACACCACTTATACTGATTTACAGGGGTCAGAAACCAAGCCGAAGTACACAGGGTTGATCACCCCCAGTACACATAGCTCAAAGGGGACTTCAGCTGCTGCTTTGCATGACCTGCCCATAATTCTATCACTGCTTCTTCTGATTCAAATGTGCATGGATAAGCTCTAGGATGAAACGTGCAATGCCAGCGTTCTCAACAGAACAGTCAGTGTGTAGTCATTCACGTTTGCTAACAGTGTCAAAACAGTTTTTTATTGCTTTTTACTCCTGTTAAGCTTAGCAGAGGCAATACAGCTGAATTGCAAGTCTGGTGCGTTGTTAGCAGCACATTTGCTGAGTTCCCCACAGAGAATAGTCTCTGCTAGTATTGTGTGATCCAAGTATCAGCCTTGCTTATCCCCGAATGCTGCATTTAATGTGGGGCTGCTGGGTGAAGAGCAGTTCTTAGAGTTTACCTTTGATGTGAACTGGAGCCATGAACATGGACTTTCTCAAAGCCCTGCTTCAGAGAACAGATAGGATTAAAGAGGCTTATCATAAATACAGAAGGAAATCCCAGGTGTGACTCAAGTTACACAGAACGGCTGAGGCCTAAATTTTGCTGCTGCTTCACATGTACTCATGAGAAGACAGGATTTATTGTGCATTTGTGTACACAGAGTAGACCTGATGCATCTCTCACATTGATGTATTTTTCAGTTGTACATAGCATAAATGTTTATCTTATATAGTAATATAACTTTGCTATATTTATATTTTCTCAGCTGTCATTAGCTGAGACAGCTAATGGTAATGTCTTTTTAAGACAAACTGTTGAAAGCAAAGGTTTTAGCTGTACTTCTCACTGAGCATAAAAGCATTGCTTGTGGGGTTTTTCAGGCTGACCTTTCAGTTTAAAACTGCTGAAATGATTACTGGGGCTGATGAACATTCCTGGTGTAATTAATACAACTTACAAGAAAAATTAGTTGTGCATCAAAACTTCAAGGACTTCTCTGCAGCAAGAATTCCTTGAATATGTATGAGTTGGTTTTAAGCAGAGACCAGAAACTGTGTAAGCACTTAAAGGCAGAGAAAGGTGCTCTGTAAACCTAGTAGATGCCAAAAAGCTCCTGCAAGCTGGTACATCTAAGTTTTGTAAACCTGCCCTCAGACTACCTAGCTGAGTGCCAACATAGTCAAATCACTTGTACTTCAAAGGCAGAAGTAAGGAAAATTATGTATATGGAGTATCTAGCAGGTAAAGCAATGTGGAGGCATAATTTCAAGTCTGTGAACATGATTTTAGGTGGAATTGAGGACTAAAAGGATTTGCAATGTCTGCAGAGACCTTGGTAAGGAGACCTTGGAGCGGAAATACTGATAGAAAAGAGAAGCATCTATAAGCAAAGTTCTCATAATGATCTAGAACTGGCAGAGCAAGGTCAAGAGCAAGAGGTGCAAGAGCAGAGCTGGAGGAACAGGCAGGGCTCAAACAGGGGTGCAAAATTTAACCAGGAGAGCAGATAGCACTTGTGGCCAGGAGCAGCAGCTAATGCTGTAGGGCCAGCAACAGCTTGGATAAAGCTTGTTATCCTTCTCTGCAGGTGACAAAGCCCTGGGACCTGCTGACTGAAAACTGAAAGGGATTGTCAGTACAGAAGAGGAGACAACAGCCTACATCAAGGTGCTAGAGAAGAAAGCTGTGAGCTATAATAGCAACTTTGTTTTTGTCTTATTGCTCTCCTTTCACTCCCATTATTAAAGTAATTTATGAAGAAAATTGATGTAGTGGGTTGGGGATTCAAGCTGATATTTTGTAACTGGCTGCTGAAGTTTAAACCTGGCATGGCTGATATCCACCAAAGGCTGTCAGACATGTTGCATAAGGCTGTGTATAATCACAGGACATCTGTCCTGAATGATTATGACATGTCATAGTAGGTTATTTTGGCTGCAATTGGAAGGGATATGCTATTTAAGTGAATATCCACTTCTTTTCCCTTCTATTAGTAGGATACATTGACAGATGAGGGAAGACAGTGGCAACTGAACCCATGCCAGACTTATCTCTACAGCATTTGCATGGGGAGGTGGATCTGACATTACAGAATGACTGAGGGTGGCTGTGAATCTGTGCTTACTATAGCTGTATTCATATCATTTTGATTGTATAGATGTGTAAAAATAACATAGATCTTCTCCCCATATGACATGGAGTGTCCATGGTGTTGATTTTTTTGCCTCTTGAGAAGCATTTCCTGCAAAACCCTCCCCAAAAAACCCCAAAACCCTGAAAATCTCAGAACAAAACAATGGATAGTTATGAAGCACTGTGACAATCAAACAACAAGAGCAGAAAAACCATTTAGAAGAGACATATGGCTTACCATGCTGTCCCATTTTTGGTTGATCTTTTTCCAATCCTTCTGCTCTCTCAATATAACCTTTCTCTCAGTCCCTCCTTTATTCCATAAACCCATCTGCCTTCATCTGTTAATTTAGCCCTCTGTTACTACTGAATTGTTTATCAGACAAATTAATGTGGACGATGAGCTCTTCTACTCATTCCAACCTATTTAAAACAGGCCTGCTACTCAGTGGTGGGTCAGTGTTGAGAAAAATGTAAATAATTAATGATTTGTCTTGAAATCTTTGAGAGGGAGGCCAAAACAACTGAGCATTTGGCATATTCAAAAAAAATTCAAGGCCTGGATGCAGGCAGGAATAATCTCATCTTCACCACCCTACTGAGTACGAGAGTGATTTTTGGCTTAGTGTGCTTTCACAAGGTAAGAGGAATACCCCTGCTTTTCTTGGTCTTGATCCTTTTCCAGTTCAGTCTGGGAGAGATCTTATGAGATGTCTGGACTGATCCAACAGGCTTAATTACTCATGAAAGGTGAAATTTCTACTTTTTTCCCCTCCTTGGAAAGCACTGCTTGTGCAGGCACTTTCATCTCTCAGTAGTGTACCAGCGGGAGCTGTTGGTCTGACTCCCACTCAGCTAGTGGAAAATTAACCCAGTAAACAGCGGGTACTGAAGGGCCAAGAGAAAGCCTCAATGAAAAGGTGTGGGACTACCAGATCAGAAATTGTATACAGAGCAAAACCAGAAGCATCCCCTTTCCATAAGGATTCATTCATCCCTTCTGAATACCTACTCTCATCAAAAGAAAATATTCTCTGGCTGTGTTCTAGCACAATATTAGGGCATGTATCTAAACACATTTATAGTTGCTGGTCAGTAATTTAGCAGTGTTACCTGTGTGAAAGGTAAACTTGCTGAAATTAATCAAAACTAATCCTCCTGGGGGAGTACCTTCAAAACCCATTCCTGTAACTAGAGTTTTACTCAGTTTGCCCCTTCAGAGGAGGTCTCCATTTGAGATTAAAACTAAATGTATGTTAATTAAGCCAAATCACTATGGTGTTGACTCTCCAGGGGTCTCTTCTGGCTTGAGGTGGAATGAGCACACTTCTGGCTTAAGTGTTGTAGTTATGATGTAGGGCCAACTTTTTCCATAGACAATGAGGCAACTATACTCCTCTACTAGCAGGGATTCCTAAGAAGATTATGTATATATATGTATATGCATTACTACATGTATATACACTCAGATTGTGTATATATATATATATATATATATATATATATATATATATATATATATATCACATATATACTCTGAGTGTCCAACTTTATGCAATCTATGCAATCTTTAAACTGGTTGAGACCTCTGATACATATTAGATGAGGGAGTCTCAAATATACTGAATACGTTCAAGTTTTATGACAGCCAGGTAGAGGAGAAGAGACCCTGATTCCCACCCCCACTTCCCTGGTATAGGAGAAAAAGCTGTAATGTGAAATCACTATTCTCTGAGGACATATCAAAGAAGCTACAAGAACACTCATCAAAATAATTTCACTGGTGGCAGAACAACTTGTGGGCTCAATCTTTGTGTCATCAAACATGCTTTATGAATTTTTTTCGTTAAGTAGAGCCTTAGTTGTAAAAATAATTGGTCTCTTAGTAGCATTATCATAGGCTTTATGCAGGAAAAATATGCAGTGTGTTTGCCCACGTAGAATAATGTTTCATAATCACTGATTCTCTTCTGTCAGGGATGCTAATATTTAACCTTCTTCTGTTTTGAAGCTAGTTATCATTTGCTCCAGAAAGAGAATCAAGGTAGAAGAAAATGAACTTAACAGGGGCAAATGTCAAACTGTGTATATCTACATGTAAAACAATTAGGTGAAATTGCAAAAATCAGGCCTTGCAAATTATTGCAGCTGAGGGGCTAGAATTCTTTTGATCAAGTTGGTTAAATACTCCAGTAATTCAGGCCCTCTGCAAAGAAACTCTGCACATCCAGGATAAAACAGGGATGGAGCCAGGGCTGTTGCACAGCATGCTGTCTGCTCCTCTGAGGATAAATGTTAATAGATAGTGCAGTCCTGCTAGGACAGAAATCACTTTAACACCAGCCCCATATCATTCTCTAACAGTTATAATCTTTGGTCATCTGTTCTAGGAGAATGTCCATCATGGCCTCCCCAAATGTTCAGATCAGGGCTGCCAGAAGGGAAGGAAGGTTACAGTAACTAAGAAACAGTCAGCTCCTACCCAAGAGCTGCTAAAAGAAAGCACTCTGTTAGGGCCTGAAATCTGAGCACCTACACCAGACAAGTACCTACTGCTATGCATAAGCATGGCATCCAGCTGAAATATGAGCAATCCCACCTGTGTAAGCCAAAATACAGTAAAAAACATTAGACATCATTAGCCAGGTCCCTCTTTAAAGACAGTCTTTGTGCGTCAGTAACAGAATTCTAAGTCCCAACAGAGTGTATAATCCAAAGTCAGAAGTCACAGAAGACATGTCTAAGAATATTACTAGAACAAAATGAACCTAGAATTGAGAAATGCTGCCCTAGATCATCTAAGTGACAGTCTCTTTATCGGGTGAAAATTGTGTTTATTGGTAAAATTTAGTGAATACTAAGTTTCAGAAAAGAGATGTACCTACATGGCATCTAGCTCAGCTGGAGACAAATCCAACATAAAAACTTAGGGTATGTCCAAATGTACATGTGAACTACTAAATTACCCTATTCTGCCAAGGCGATGGATTCCACTTATCAATCATCCAGTCTTTATTTATTCAAAGGCCACCCAGAGCCAGTGGCAGGATAATAGCCATGCTCCTATGTTTGACTGATTCAAAGGGCAATATAAAACTTAAGCAGCTTCAAATTACTCTTGGACTTCATAGATCTTTAAGGCAAGAGCATCCCAAGTCAATGATTCAGAGCCTGACCATTCTTTCTTTCAGAAAAGCTCTCTTGGGGAAGGTTTGGGTCTGTTTGTTCCTGGCCCCCTACAAATGCAAGGTATGAGTACAGTCTGTGAGAGCCTTACTTAGTCCTACCATCATCATCCAGACCAGCATGAGTCATGAAGAAAAGGACATCTGGATTTTCTAGGGTTTTTTTTATTGGCTGTAACACAACAAACACAGCTGTCTGTTTCTCCAGATCAAGGTGTGCCTGATGTTTTTTAAGAATAACAAAATTTCCTGTTTTTTTCCCACTTATTTGATCAAAGCACTTATAAATAACTACAAAGTATACTATACCAAGTGGACATCCCTCTGATATATATCCAGCATGAGCCACCAGAATGACATATTTTCGAAATGCAATGGAACCTGTCCTATCCTGTGCCAACTGGAGAGTGTCCTTCTGTGTACCTCAGAAGTATTTGGTAGGGAAAGACAAGATTGCTTCATCTTGCTTTTTCCACGCCATGCCCCACTCCCCACAACCAAGACAAATTTTTCTTGCTTCCATTTCCTGCTTTTGTAGGACTACTCTCTGGCTGTCAAAACAGTGCAAAATTTCCTGCCAAACAGACACGCATCTTGGTCACTTGCTGCCCAAATCATCTTCATCTTGTACTGCCTGCAGACCTGTCCTGAGGCATGAATGGGGCTTAGCCAATGTCTGAAGACACCAGGACTTGTCAGCAAGCCTGTGGGACAGCAAAATGTGCTGTTTTGCTCAGTCTGTGGGAGGCTGGGGAGTGTATAAAAGGTAGGCATATGAAATTCAGAGGTTTGTTTATTATATAGATAAGAATCTGATCTGCCAAAGTTTAGTCTAATTTTAAAGCTCCTTATGCATTATGCAACTCTCTTCCTTTTCAGTCAAATGCAAAGTTACAAGGCAAACCTTTATTTCCAATATGTATAATTTCATTCTTTTGAGGAACAGCAGGGCAAAATGCCCTCTTCAAAGCCTGGTTCATTTTTTGAACCAGTTGCCACGTTCATCTTCTGCTCAGTAATACTGAGTGTATGTCTACTAGAAGTGGGTATGCATTTTGCATCTTGATCTTAATTTTGATCTCTGATTTTACATAAATTCCAGCAGGGGACAATTTTAAACTTCCTTCTCTTGTAGGAGATTCAGGATGTTCTTTTCAGTCTTAAAGGAAAGCTGAGGTGGTAGCTTCAAAAGAGGAAAGCATATGCTCTGTCCCCCTAAAGGGGTTCCTCTCCCCAGGCCCACAGTGCATGACAAGGTCTTCTGCTTCATACCTCATGGCCCTGAATGTGTTCATGGTGGTTCCTACTCCTCATGCATACCCATAATGTTAAGCTGCCTCTAAAATTCATAACCAAACTTGAAATTTGAGCTGCTGGATTTAGACTGTTTTTAAACATGCGCATTTATCAGGCTTTCCTGGTTTCGCTAACTTAATGTTTTTGATAGAATCAAGGTATGTGTCCACCCTTGGAGATGAGAAGCATGTCTCATTTTAATACATGATGTAGAATTACACCAGTAACCCAGAAGAACAGAAGGAGCTGGGTAAAAGCTCTGAATCAAGAGTGAGGAAGCTTGGACCAGTTTTCTACTCTGTTCCAAAAAATTACAGCGTGAACTTTGGTGAAACTTCACCATTTCACTCCTCTGACTCTCTCCATCATCTCTGATTTTTTCTTTCCTATTTAGACTTTCAAAGTGCAAAGGCAAAAGCACATGCCTACTGTAGGAAGTTCCAGTTTCAATGTTAATATAAAGATTTAAAACAAGGAGGGAAATATCCATTTGGAGGCCTCCTGTAGGGTTTTGTCATCATGGCCCACTGCAATCTATGATCAGTGGATGGCTTTGATGGATGAGGAGAGCCAGTGTGCTTGCCCACACATCACCTGAATTTCCCAAGCACCTGCAGAAGAGTGTTCTGAGATGTACATTTGCTCATGTGGCCCTCATGACCTGGTATGCCTTTTGATCTGTCTTGCTCCTGGGGAAAAGCTGGAGCTGCTTTTTGATGACAGGCACCCCTTTCTTCCCACTCTCAATGCACAGGGAATTAGCCCACTTACTGGTACTGTGTGTGGGTAGTTCTGACTGTTGGTATATTTCATCTTTCACTAGTATTATAAAATTACCAAGCCATTCTTTTCTCCAAATCCAATTTGATTTTCCTTCTGAGGTTCTGCTTATACAATTCTAATTTCTTCCGTTTCACCTCTTTAAGAAAGAAAATGGGATGATCAAGTGGAAATGAGAGGCCACAGTATGTCTGAAAGTATTTTGGCGTGAACTGATTAGCAAATTAAAATAAGTATGTTTTGCACTGATACTAAGCACAGTAAGTGTTAGATCCATAGAAACTTGCAAGAAGGGAGATTGCAAAGGTTTTAGAAACAAACTTAGCTTCATTTGTGAAATTACTGGGCACATTTGTGGCTTTTATCAACATGTTTTTGCTTTGGGATACAAATTAAGATCCAGAAGAGTTTTGAAAAACTTGATATATTTAGTAGCAGGTGGGTGTGAAACCACTCCAACAGGATGTTTTTTTAAAAGTACTATTTAAAAAAACCTTTTCTCTAGAAAAAATGAGGTGAGGGGGTAAGTGGGCCTCTGCAGGATTTTCTGTCTTTTCCAACTCTGCCAGCTGACAAGAAGAGCAGTTCTTTAGCCCTTTCAGCTGGTGGATGCAGACACAGCAAGCTGCTGCTGGAAGCTGCTGCTCCCTGCAGTTCCATCAGCTCGTGGTGTGTTTCTGGTGAACTGGTTTGCAAGACCTGTGGGAGAAACGCGTGTAGAGCACCTCTGTCCCCCATCCTGAACTGCATTTTCAAACTTGCTCTTTTCACAGCTGTGATAGCGTGGCTTACTTCGCTCAGGGGTTCTAAAGCCCTGTCCAGGAGGAGAGGCTGGAGATGAGGGTGGCGAAAGGTGCGTGTTCCCCGGAGAGGAGGCAGCTGCGAGAGCAGTAGTGCCGCCCCAGCTCTTGCTCAGGTGAGCGGGGAAAAGGCTTTAATGACCACCCCGGAGGATCTGGCACTGATGAGAAGCTGATGTGAGGGCGGCAGCCCCGACTTCAAGGGGCAAAGAGGAGATCTGTTGGTTTGTTCCGCCTCCATGCCCGATGCGTGGTGAGCCGGGTTGCTTGCGGCGATGTCCCCGCGGGATCAGTGGCGGAGAGCCGGGATGCTGTGCGGGGAGGGCGGTGCGAGAGGAGCGAGCGGGCGGCCCGCGGGTGGGCTCCGGGACAGAGCCGGGCGGGCGGGAGGAGCGCTGAGGGGCGGGCCGGGCCGGGCCGGGCCGGGCGGCGCTGCCGGGCGCCCGCCGCGGCGTGTGGGTGGCTCCGGGCGGCCGGTACCCAGCGACAGGCGGCGAGGTGGGAGGAGGCTGGCGGGGCGGAGGAAGAGGAGGAGGGAGCGCGGCGGTGCTGCGGGGCGTATCAGCCGGTGCTGGACTATGGTGCGGTTCGGCGGGGGCTGACACGCCGGTAGCCCGCCCGCCCTTCCTCCCTGCCGGCTGACGGGCACGTGTGGGATGTGAGACCTGCCCTCGCCGGGGGAGCATGAGCTGTGCCCAGGCCGGCATTGTCCAGGTACGAGGGGCTGCTGCCGCCCGGCCCCGGCTGAGGGTGGCGGGGCGGGGGCGGGTGGCGTCGGCTCCCAGCGGAGAAGTGCGAGGCGGGATGGAGCTGATAGCGGCCTCGGCTCCGGGAAAGGCCCTCCCCGGGGCAGGCAGCCCCCGCCCGGCCGGCGGGATGCGGTGGCGGGTCGTGGGTGTGCGCTGTCACCGCGCCCGGCTGCGCGGAGCCGCCTTTGTGCCTCGGTGTCCGTGCGGGGTGGCAGCCCCGGCCGTGCCCGTGAGCGCTGCCTGGGCGGGGGCGGCGTGCCGGGGTCGCTCTCCGGGAGCTCATTGGGCCCCGCTGGGTTACGGGCTGAGCCGGCGGCCTGTCGGCTGAATTCCACTAGCGACCGAATAGTGTAGAATTATGATGAGCGACGTGCCGACGGGGATTGACATCATTTGGGGATGTGGATGCACGCAGGCGGTGATGAAGAGTCCCGTGCCGAATTTTTGGTGGTTATGTCCTTTCCTTGTAAAAGCAGAAGCCCCCAGTTTTGGTTCTTGGCTCTCTGACAATGCAGCAAAATTTAAAGCACGAACTGCTCCCCCCCACTCACCCCCCTCCCGGTGCTCTGTTGCTGTAAGCCAATCTTGTGACTTCATATTTTGGTTATTACCTTGTGTTATTATGTAACTGCATTTTTTTTTTTAGCAATTAAATAAAACAACTTATAAGTACGTTAAGAACATTGCTCTAGCCAGTAGCATTGTCAAATGCTGCGTTTCTCATTTTGCAGCCTGCATAGATAATGGGTTTGTACTGACACGGGCAGTACAATTCATTTTGTTCTCTCTTGCATCGTTTTCCGTGTGTTTCTCTGTAGTTGCAGAAGAAATTACTTGGCCTGGGTTTAGATTTTTGCATCCTACTGTTTTGAGCTGCAGTAGTGCTTTTTCTTTCTTTTTTTTTTTTTTTTTTTTTAATATATATGCTGCACTCAGCAGAAGTGCGTAGTAAGACTGTACAACAGTCAGTCAGGCTGTGTTCCTGTCCCTGTGTTTACCAGCTCCACTGTCGCGTTCTGTGGGGCACCTGGCCCTGTCTGAATAGGGCAGCAATTAGGGGCAGGGTGCTGCTGTGCCAGTGGTGGCACATAGCAGGTGGTCAGCTGTGCCTGTCTGATTAGTGCTCATGTGAGGATTGCAGTTATTACAGTAATTCATTTTGGCTTGGGGATTCATTTTGAAAATTTGGATTTTCCACTAAGAAGGGATTATCATTTCTCTGTGTAGTATGTGTGTTTTGTGAAGAAGTGCAGTATGGTATGTATCCTGGCTGCTCTCTCTGCTTCCCTTCTGTCTGTCTCTGAAGTGCACATCCAGTTTGGACAACACAGGTGCAATGTTGATTTTCATGCTGGAGCCAGAAGAAGATGGAAAAGGCAGCACATGCTTAGTCAACCCACACCACTCATCCTGTCAATGCAGTCTCAGTCTAGTACAGGGGAAAAGAGTATGTGTTCTTAGAGCGGAAATGTGGGATCTGTTTACTTGTTTGTTTCAGGAGGGTGAGCAGGGAGTTAGCTCAGAACAAAGAGTGGTTGGTCAGATGGCCAGCATTTGTGAGCAGCAAGCGGCATGTGAGCCGCTTAAGGGTGGAGAGCATGTTTTGTCACTTGTGTGATGCTATCACGCATGTGTTTCTGACTTAATGTGACCTGAGCTTTGGACTCCTAAACTTTTAGTATTAATCAGCTTACTCATTTGAAACCAGAGCAGGCCAGAGCATGAACTGATCCACTGAGTGACTTTATCAGGAACTGTCAATATCTGAACGTGATGCTGATTAATTTGAAAGCAGACTGTGTACTTGTGCTCAGAACATCCCAAAGAATTCATCCCAAATCCATATGCTCAGTATTTAAAGTGCATTCTAATAAACAATATGGTCCTTACTTTTTTCCAATAAATAACTTGCTAAGACTTGTTACTAAGGTGCATTTTTCAGTGGTTTTGTGTCTCATGTACATGGTATGTGATCTTGCATCCTTTGCCATTGTGAGATAATCCCTATGAAGCTTCGTGGAGTTTTGCATGTGCTATGTCAGATGCTAAGTAGCATTCATTCAAGGTAGTGCTAAATCCTTCTCCTTGTCTCCTTTTGAATAGTCTTCTTACAAACAATGCAGTGACTTGGAAAAATAGTGAGAGTGAAATTTAGCTTATTAGCTGCCTTTTGAAAGATGTGGTATTGTGGGGAGGATTCAAGTTTTGAGAGTGATGATGTTGGACAGTTGGTGTTGGGCCAGGAGCTGTTCTAATAAAGAGGATAGGTTACCTGTGTTTTAAAGCTGTTGGATCTGCCTTGTGAATTACAGACATTAAGATTGTCCCTGTGGTTTCACCTCTGAAAGATGCTTCTAAAAATACCCAGCAAAACAACCTCCTCATTTCCACACCAGTTGCAAAGTTCAAACAGAACGGCTTTTAGTAATTAAAAAAACCCAATTATTCCAGAATATCTTCATTTATGATGATAGATTTTGCCAGAGAACATAGCTTGTCCTCATTATGACCTTTGATCTTTCTAAATATCTCTATGGTCCTATGTCTTTCCCTTTGTAGTTTCTTCCAAAGTTAGGGGTACCCATAAAGACTGGATTCAGCATGTATAGATCATAGTCTTTGTGGGCCTCTAGAGACTCAAGCTTTAAACAAGTGCTCTGGCTCATTCTCCCTCCTCTTCTGCAGATGAAGTGCTTGCCAGCCTAAGCCAAAATTACGCATTTGTGCATAGTGCCCCAAACAGTTCAGCTGGGTATCCACATACACGTGTAGCTTACATGGGCAGATCATGCCTGCAGCTGCCACAGCTTTCCAGCAGATCCAGCTATGAACCATCATTGCACTGGGAGTCACCATCACCTCAGATGCTCCCTTGCCTTCAGTGGCACCTGTGCTGCTGTAGCTGTAGCGTTGGTCGTTGGTCGTGTCCCTCAGATTGGCTTGCAGTAGCTGGAGGATGATCCTGCCCATACGGGTTTGTGCATCTGCTGATTAGCAGGAAAAGGAATTGTGACGCCCCCTTTTCTTCAGAATGTCTGTTGTTTGTTTACACTCAGTGGCTTTCTCGGTTTTGGCAATAAGGAGATGAGTCAGTTTTGCTTCTGTTTAAGGCTTTTTTTACCCATTTCTCCTGTAACATTTCATGTCCTCTTGTTATTCTGCAGTGGCTGAATGGCAAATACTGCAGGCATTTGGTTTAATTCCTTAGAAGAGTATTTCTACTGGCCTTAGATATCATGACCATTAATTCTTATAAAGCTTAAAACAGACTAGATCTTATGTACTTATTAAAACAGACTACATCTTATGTACTTAGGTATTTGTCCAAAAACATAGCAATACTTTTTCTTTCCACTGGTAATCTCAGAAGGGTGGGGGTTGTGCAACTCGGAAAAAATAAAAGTGCAGCCAGTAGCAAAGAGCAAGATAAGATGATGTGGGAGGGGGGTTGGGAGATGCCACCTACTTTAGTTGATTTTTTCCAGCTGAGATTTGAGGCCAGCAAGATGCTTAGTATTAATTAAGAAGAAATGGCAAGGTTCTTTGATGCAGGGAGCTCAGGGTCATTTTCCTTACAGTTAATGAATGGTGGCTAGGCAAGCTGTATAATGGGCTTGTGAGTCAGTCTTGGCCTTTTTGGTCAGCTCTATCTTGCTAGGGTATCCTGTCGTTAGTTCTGAAGCAGGAAGTTTAGGTTCTTCAGGCAGGGCTCCTTAGGAGGTGCTGGGACAGTCTCTTGGCAAGATGGTGTCCTTAATCTCAGATGTTTATGGAAAATGGACCAGAAATACTTGTCCAAACTACAGGTGAAATGGGCTGTTGTCCCAGGCAGCAGACTGCTGGGAGCAAGTGGCTTGCTGTGGACTGCTTTTGACTTTGCAACAGGGAGGAGCTGGGTTGAAGCAGGGCAGCAGCTGAGTGGGGTTCCCTTGCTGCAGTACCTGTTGCAGCTCCCATTTGTCCTCTCCCTCCAGTGGCAGCAGCAGCAGAAACCACTGTCAGCTCTTCAGGACTCTCCTTCCCCCAGCTTTCCACTTACAGTCTCACCCTCCTTTTCCATGAGTTCAAACAGCCTTAGCTTGATCCCAGCTCCTCATCCTTTTGTCCAGAACATTGCCTATAATGCAGATAAACTGTGAGATGGCTTGGGAGCCAGGGTGGAGTGATATGGCAAGCTGTTTCTTTGAGATCCTGAAACAGGGGGAAACCCTAGTGCTTGTGTTTGAAATATCGAAGTCAGTGATCAGCACCGTGTTCCCCAGGGAATCGCTGTGCTCCATTGTATTGCAAAGTTCTCTGAGGACGCAGCAGTGCAGGCAGCGTTCCCTTGCTGCAGAGCAGAAGGTCTGTGGGAGAGAGCGTGTGCACAGCAGTCAGGAAGCCTATTATTGAGACCTACGCTGGGGTTTCATTTTATGCATTTAGCAAAACAGGCTTGCTCTTTCACACTTCCCAGATATTTTTATATTTCTCTGTAAATGCTTATAGAACACCAACATTTGTTTGGTTTCAAGCCTGAATTAAAATTCCCAACCAATGCCTGTAGGCAAAATCAAAAAGGCAAGTATTTCTCCCAGAATTAAAATCCATTTAAATTTGAGAGTTGTTAACCCATTAAATAGCAATGGAGTATAGAATATCTCTTGGACTGAATCACTTGTGTTTAAAATGGAACATGCTCTAAAAATAAATGGTTAATTGCTTCAGTGTAGTCAATATGGAATTTAGAGATGACTGACAGAATGATTTGTCATCCACCTCCATAGCAGGAGTCATCTGGGAAGTCTGTGATGTTAAGGGCATTTGTTTCTATTAGCACCTTTTAAAGTAGTTTTGTTAATGACCTCTTGAACATCAGTCTTTGTTATGTGGTAAAATTAATTTTTCCATTTCATAGGAAAATGTGTGCCATGTGCACCTTCAATTACTAAATCAGGTTCCTCAGGTCCTGAAATGTGTAGTTCAGCAGGCCTATCTGGTTTTGGTTTTTTTTTTTAGGAAGCAGGAGCCTGCTATACTTCTGGTGCCAACCAAATGCTTTCACACATCTCCGTGTAAAATTTAGGATGGCATCCTGCAAGCTGGAGAAGATCTGATGTTGTGCTACTCACTGTATACAGAGAGGAGGATTGGTTAGGAATAACTCTCTGAAACGTGTGTAAGCAGAAGAGGTGGAGCAGGAAATAGTCTGCTTTTCCCAAGGGTAGGAGGAGAGCAAGAGAGGGGAGGAAATTCTTGTTAAGATGGTAAAACAAGTCATTATTTGCTGTGGTGGAATGTCAGAGTGCTGGTTGTATGGAGCAGGGATGGGTCAAGGAGCTTCTCTCTGGATGTTAGGAGTTGCTGTCTTTTCTTCCTCCCCAAAACAATCCTGCCAAAGTCTGTCTCTTTGGCAGCATGTACAGTACATGTTGTACGGACTTTGCTAAGCTAGGTAAGAACCATGAAGTTGGGCATAATCTAGCTTTGCATATGAGCTGTATGCCTGTTATAAAGCACTTCCTAAACTGTTTGAACTGCAGTCTTTCTAGCTGGATGCAATTACTCAGGTGTGTGGGACTACCTGTCTGGGCATCTGGGCACTATTACGAGTACATGACAAACTACTGGGATGAATATGATTATCTGATATCCCTAACATGGGCTACTTGCTGCTTTTGTTTTGAAATCTGGGCCCTTTCAAGATTGATAGTGTCATTAAAGTGGGAGATACTGTCTTATTCCGAGGTCTTAATGCAGTCTCAGGAAAATTTAAATTTAGAGTTCACATTTTAATGCAGAACATCAGTCAAGTATTGGGGTATTTGTCAGTTGTCTTTAATGTCAGATGTCTTTAAAAAGGCTATGTGATAGGCCTTAGGATTTTTAATTTTAAAAATATATACACTTTTCTTCAATGAGGTATGTTTTGTGTGCGACTGCGTTGTTGCCTTAAGAAGACAGAAAATACTGGCTTTACACTCTGAAGCCACATCTTGATTTAAATAGCAAAATTTAATTGCCACATGCTTAACCATGAAAAGTGGGGTAAGTGGATGAAATATTTAATCTTGGAGTCAGAACACAGGTTTCCAAGATAATGCTGTTCGAGACTCATGAAATGCCCAGTAGCCATTAGGTTGTCTTCTGTTCTTTGTTACAGGCCCATGAAAGTTGTGTAGGGGTAAGGAGTAAGGTCTTCCCATGAGCTCTTAAGCTGCCTAATTTGACTGCATGATACTCTGAAGTGGTAACCAATGTGAGGCCATGATTCAGAAACATTACATTCGTGCCCCGAGTCACAGGCAAGCCATGATGCTGAGATAAAGTGTTATTGAGTTTGGTTTAAGAATGAACAATGTTCCTTCTAAAGTTATTTGGAACTTTTCTTGATGAAAGGCAGTGCTGCAAGGCCTCTGGTGATTTTATTTATTTATTTATTTACAGAACTGAGTGTCATAGGGAAGCTAGCTGTGTCCTGTCCCAGCATGAAGCACTGACATTTCTTTCTCATTACTCGAGCAGCAGGCTAAAGCAGAAACAGCCACAGAAGTTACTACCCAGAGCGGATATTAAGGACTAATGAGCTGAACTGTATTTTCTCCCCCACTTCTTAGGCTAGAAGATGATTTCAGTAGAGAAACACACAGTCCTGTGGTAGAACCCTTTCCAAGAGTGAACACTTTGGTGGTTTATAAGGGTCAGGCTGCCTGATTTACCTTTCTTTTTGTTTCCACTTCTTAATGTTCCTTAAAGATTTTGCTTTGTGTGTGAAATTACCCAGTTTTTATGTGAACAAAGCTTCCATTAAAGAATAAGATTTCTCACCTGTCTAAAGGCAGCAGTTCTTCTGTTGGTCAGGAAACTGCATCCCAGTGTAGAACATGGCTCACTCTTGAAATTTCGACTTTGCCTTATTTTTTGATGCTCCTCAGAACTGTCACTCTCCAAGAATCCTCTTTGCAGATATTCAAAGACTCCCTCTCTGCACATGTGTTTTCATTCTCTTTGATATTCTGTTCTCCCCTTTCTACCTTCCCCCTGTTCAAGAACCAAGTGCTTGCAAAGTACTGTTCTTTGCAATGCAGTTTGCTGCACAGGTAGCACTGGTCATGCAATTTTAAGTTTCAGACAATTAAAACATGTTTTAATAACTCAGACTAATTCTCCATACCCAATAACATGATGTAGGCTAAAACTTAGTATGTGTATTTGAGCAATTATGTTACGGCATTTAACTAAAAACATGTATCACCTAATTTTAAGTCTCTGAGTCCTTAAATATTGCTGTCTTTTGTGTGGTGCAGAGAGGATACTTGCTTATCATGAAGTGCTTAGGACAATTTACATATTAGGTTTTACTGTGTCTGGGCAGGGAATGAAAAAGTTTGGGATGTGGAAACAAAATCACAAGCAGGAAATGCAGCAAAACTGTAGTGAATGTGTGGTAAAGTGTTCTGGGTGCCTCTGTGTGTTCAACTTGCCAATTGAGTTATTGAGGTTTGTCTAGAGGTGGAGCCTACAGTGGGTGGAAGAAGACAGCATCTCCTAGAAAAGGAATCTGAGGAGCAGCTGCTTGACTTGCTTGTTGGAGCCACATGGTAATTTTTTTGACATGTCAGCTGTATTGTCTTTTCCATTTTGGAAGACCATCAGAAGCCCAGGGAAGTTGCTGCAGGACTTCTAGAAAGGGGCAGGCTGCCCTCATGCCTCCTTTCCCTTCCCGACCCCCACTGTTTGCAAAGATGACTTTTTGAAATTTGGAATAGAGGTAGTGGCTCAGGCCAGGCTCCCTGCCAGGAGTGTTTCAACCCTGCATCATCGCCGTCTTTCAAAAAAACCCTAAGAAATGTCTAAGGCTCTGGGTGGAAATGAGTAACAACTTCCCAAAAGATAGTAAAGAAAGAAGTTGCTTGCTTACAGCAAAAGGATGATGTAGGGCTTTGGGGGAGAGGTTGTATGTTTAAACCTCTGTTTGGAGTGGGAATAGAAATGTTTCTGGTAGAGCCTCTGCTTCTGTAAAATATTTTGGCTGCCTAGTTCTTATAAGAATGATTTTCTAATGGTTATAAAATGAATTATTTGTTGGGAGAATACAATTCTGAGGTTTGATCTCCAAGTTAAATATATGCCTGGTTTGACCTATTTTTTCCCAACCTAGTTCTGCCAGCGCTGTGTGTGCACGCGTGATGTTTCCTGCTGAGGGAGTCCCCGCTGACCTTAGAGAGACAAGTCACCTTAGGAAAGCTGGTGTATAAGTGGTGGCAGTGGTAGTAGCTCAGGCTTTGCATGAGATGGGCTGTCAAGCTGGCTCAGCAAGGGGAAGATGTGAAATAGGGTGCTTGAGGAGGAGTCTGATTTAACACTGAATTATCTGGCAGCTCAGGAAGGGTTGTGGATGGCTGACTTGTGGCCTTCTCACAGTACTTCTAAGAGATGAACAGGTGATCAGGCTACTTGGTGGCCTCCTAATAACTCATGGAAAACCCAGTTCATCTGCTTTAGTTACCTGGACCAAAAAGGATATAAATGCAGCTTTGCTAATCCAAATGATCCTTGTGGGACCATGAGAGGGGACATCCACATGCTAAAATGAAAAGTGATGAGGACCTTAAGCAAATGAAGATCTAAGCTGCTAAGTGTACTTGGCATATCATGAGCTTACTAGCTTATATCCAGGACACTATAGCATTGTTTCATGCAGTGCTGCACCAAAAAGAGAGGCATGACAAATTATCTTGAGTTGGCTGCGTGTGACTTGTTTATGTGCAGGGCTCTGCTGTCCCTAGGGCTTTTATTGCCTGTGTAAAGGAGGCAAAAATAGCTTGCTGCATCTCTGTCCCCTCAATGTCCCTGGATTAAGTGCAAAACTGGCTAATAGTGCCTGAAGGGAGGCAAGTCCTCAAAAGCAGGAACTCCAGAACTGCTGTGTTGGGTAAGGTGTGGTGTTCAGGGAGGAGCTGCCCACCCCAGGAAGGGTGTTACCTTTCTCTTGTACCTGATTTAGATCTGTGACTTTCCAGGAACCTGTTCTAACAGGCAGGAGATTCTCTTAAGTGTGTGTGACATGGTTTACATGCATCTGGCCAAAGTTGTTGTGTACTTCATGGAACATTTGAAGATTCATTGAGCCAGAGAGCAAGAGGGAGCATAATTCTACTTTAATGGGTAGAGGGGGAGTTTATGTGTGCCTTTGCCAAGAGCTGGTTCCAGTGTTTTATATGCAGAGTAGCACGTGGGTTGTCAAGACTGGTGTTTCTGCGATGCACAGGAGCAGAACACGAGGTTCCTGAATCCTCTTATGCTGAGAGCAGGACTGAGTAGCAGTGAGTATAATTTTCAACTTCAATGCCTAAATTTTGTGTAATCCCCATTCTTTTGATCTGGCCCAGAATATCTGTGTTCAGTCTTAGTCTTCTGAACTGTTTTTATTCATTCCTCAGTGATGCATCCAGTGGGAATTTGCATGTTCAATTGGTTTGTTTTATGCAATAGTTTCTTCCGTGGAATCCTGGTAGCTAATGGTGAATATGAAAGCTTTCAGGTACGAATTCCCATGTAACAGGATACTGATGTAATTCAGTCAGAGCTTTCGTAAGATGCATATCATATGTGATAATCTCAGAGGACCTTGGGTCAGAGCCTAGAAAGTTGTTGGGCTCACCTTTAAGTTTGAGTGAGAAGATGAAGGTGAGAGATTAGTGAGAAATGCTTTACAGGTGCACCACTCAGCCAAACCATTGTCTTTCCATAACCACTTTCTCTGTTCATGATTCTCTGTTCATGGATTCTGATAGATGGTAGAGTGGGAGGGAGATTTTGTAGCTGCAGAGGTCTCAGTTGGACATCATGCCAATTCTCATTAGAGGAACATAGTTAAAACTGCACTTCATAATGAATGAATAAATAGAGTTTGCTACCTCTAGGAGCTTTTAAGTTTCTTTTTTTTGTTGTTTGCTTGTTTCCCCACACACATGTTTTTTAAAGGAAGCAGGAGGCAAAAACTTTTTCAGCCTAAGTCAGCAGGCAAATTCTGCATCTGCTGGAGGTAGCAAGTCTTCTGCATAATGAACCATTTTTATGTAATTGCTGTGGAGGAAAAAAAAATAGTCCTGTTTTTGAGCAGAGAGGGCTGGCATTGAGAAGACTGTTTCAGAGACTGCTAACCAATTCTGATGTTCCTCCTCTTGCTGTAGTTCACATCCCTGCAGTGCTGTCCTGCTGGGCTTGCCCAGCTTCAGGTGTGGTTCAGGAGCTTGGACCAGCCCTTGGCAGCCCTGCTGAATGCTGAGTCACAGGGAAGAGATGGAGATACAAATAGTACTCAGATCTATGCAGCACTGTTGGATTATTTGCTGGAAACTAGAGACCCCCACAAATCACAAGCAAGTCATGAGTTGTTGATCAAGATTTTTGATATAATTATGATGCTCATTTTCTGATAGTTAGTTGCTTGACTAAAGAGCTGAATTTGTGAGCTACATCGAGGCTACCAAGACTCTTAAACCACACCCCTCCTATCCCCCAAGAACTCAATGTATTTTTATTTGCAGGTATTTTTGGGGAATATGTGTCATTTACGTGCAGACATTGCATCATCCTTGTTTTGATGACTCCTTTCTTTGGAGTCTCTCACTTCTAGTGAAGACAGGTGACCTGGCAGGAGCAAATCGAATACACTGTCAACATTCAGTATAATTATCTTCTTGAAGTAGTTCTGGTACATGCATGTGTAGGAAGAAGGGAGGCATATTAAGTAGTGAAGCTGCATGAAAATTTGCCAGTGGAACAGTTTTCTGTAAAAAAAAATGCTGTTTTAAACAGAATCAAATGGTTCCTCATGAGAATGTGTTTGTATTGTAGCTGGCAACTGTTCAGAGGATTTGGAGCCCTGCAGCCTTGTTTAATGATCAGATACAGTTGGGAGAGATCAGACACTGAGGTGTGGCAAGGTGGTTGTTGTTGTTACGTTTCAGCTGTAAAGAAAACTTCAGAATGCTTCAATCTCCCAGAGTGCAGAGAATGAGACTTGACCTACTCCGTCATTTCTTTATACAGCCCTTTCTTAAAAATTGTCTCCCATCTCCAGTGCACATCATTAAAGTGCTGTACTATTGTATTTACTTCATGGAAGCCTGAGGCCCATCTCTCTGCTTATGCCAAGTTCATTTAAGTCACTCACCTTGCACTAGGGATGCATTTGGCCCATGAAGTCTTAAAATAACTGTGGGACAGAGACCACACAGATTTCTCAGTTTGCGGTTTTCTAATGCTTGTGCACTGGAAAACAAAAACACATCAGTGAGGGAAGCCTGTCCCCCAAACATACACAATTGATTTTTGGCTTGACAAGATCACCTTGAACAGGATCCCTTTTTGAATTCAATTTTCCCTGTTTAGAGTCAAATGTTATGCTAGTGAGTTTCTCTTTTTTCCCCTCCTGATACTTCTGGGAGCAATTTTTTTTTCTTCTCATTATCTTGACTTCCTTCCACCTCACAAACATGTTTTTTATAGCTGTTTGAACCTGTGTTTGGGCTTTCAATCATCTGGTTCAGACTAAGTATAGTGCTACGGTTTGGGCCCTCATAGTTTCAGTGGTATTGGGACCTTCTTATTTTTGTTTGCAAAATAGCCTGTATCTTGACATAATGGGGCTATCTTAGGGTAGAGCAAAGGCAAACTCTCACCAGATTGTTCAAAAGTGGTCCTTATCAAGGAGAAAAATGTCCCATTTTGGCTTCACTTCTCTTGGGGCAATCAAACTAGTCACTAGTGCAATGGACAGAAAAATGATGGCTTCAATTAAAGTCTTACACTTTGGTGGTGATTTGTCATATTCCTTCAAAAACCCTCACTCCTTGCCTTGTGGGTTGCCCTGGTATGTTGAAGACCATCCTCCAGCTGTTTAGTCTGGCAGAACACGAATGTGGAAAATACATTTCTTTAGTGTGAGAGTGCATTTATTTGACAGTTGAGCAGTTCCTTGTTCAGAAGAAGCTTCTCAACAGCAGCTTTGTAATCTCCTAAAATGAAGAAAGAGGCAGTCAATGGATTTTTTAATACCCTGAGATTATTTCTAATTCTGTTTAGTTAACAAATTCCTTGTGCTTGTTTGCTAGCCCTTGCCTTGCATCTTGTGTGTACAATTACCTTTCAGTCTCCCCCGGGCCTGGCACCTCTTCTGCTGGATGGTGGATTGGAGGGTATTCTGCTGTGCCTCTGGTTCCCTGGTCAAGGTACTCACATAGCAGGAGGCAGAACTAATGTTGAAGTGCTCTATTAGCTGGACAGAACTTGGAGGTGTTAAACTTTTAGTCTGTTGACAGATGAAGCAAAAGTGAATTAGCAGAAACTTTATCACTGTGCTTAGTCTTTTTCTAGGCTGAGTATGGATAGCCAAGTATATATGTAGAAAAAAAATCCCTTTCCTTAGAGGTGTTCTGCTGTCCATGGATAAAAATGGGAATCTTTCAGAGATCCTTGTCATGCTCTGCACAAATACTTAGCCATTTTCAGTGTATCAACCCAAAATTTTCAGGCACTAAATGCTCTTCTAGCAGGGATGTGATCTCCCATAGGAATGTTGTCAGATCTGCCATCCAGTTATCTATGTAACCTGTATTCTTTAGGCCTCATGGTTGTTTGGGGCTTTTTTCTTTCTTAGTTAATGTTTTTTTCTTAAAGGGAATTTTCTGTATTTCAGTCTGGCCCATTGCCTCTGGTGCTATCACTGGTCACCACTGAGAAGAGCCTTGCCCAGTCTGCCTCATTCCATCCCACCAGCCATTTATGCACATTGATTGGATCCCCTTTGAGCCTTTTCTTCTCCAGGCTAAATCCCAGTCTGCTTCTCTAGCCATTCTTTTCTGCATGTTAGTCATTCCCTTGGGTGAGGACATGCATTTGTGTGCCTGCATGGAGAGCTGTGTCAGGGAAGTGACCTGGGTTAGAAGTAACCAGTTATTTTATGCTGTGTGCTTTTAACCCAGAGTGAGATCTGCTTGGCTGTTCTGGGAAGGCTTATGGCAATGCAAGCAAACACCCAGCAAAGACTGAGAATAAGAAGTGGGAGGATGGCAAAGTGTTTCTCCTTGTGGAAGCATCAGTTTTTACTGGCTTAAAGTGTTTGTGACCTGGGTGGACTGTGAACAGATGTGAAAACCTAAGGGTAAAAAATCTTTGGTCCAGACTTACTAAGGCAATGGAGATGGTGTTTGGCAGGGATTTTTGTCTGCTCTGAGAAAAAACATTTTTCTGTATTATTTCTTAAACCTTACCCCAACTATTTGCTGCTCAGAAACTTTTTTAACTGCTTGAGTTTCTGTAGATTTAGTACCATTCAACAGATATCTGCTCCATGAAATCTCCTCTGCTTTCCTTTGCAACTATTTGTACCTCATTATATTTGAAAATTAATTTCACAGCTCAACTAGCTCTGCATTAAGAATCACTTCCTTTAGGATGTTATAAACCTGATTCCTCTCCTCCCCATCCTACCCCACGCCATCCCATTCTACCCTCAGCTGTCTTTTATCCTTTACCGAATCATCTCATAATCTTCTCCTCTGCCTTTATCTTTGGTCCTGCTCCTGATTTGTCACCCATTATATTATGGACTCCTATTTTTGGGATACTTTCACATTAAATCCCATACTAATTGCCTTCTAACTCCAACCCCTAATGCACAGCTTTGCATCTTTTGCTATAACTCTGGATATCTTGTGTGGTCCTATTCCACTACTATCTCATTTGGATACAATCCAGTTTCTCATCTGTGACTCCTTTCTCTCCTTTGCCTCCTCCCACCACAATATTTTGGTCAGGGACTTAGCTGTAGTATTTGATTTTTTTTTTAATGAGACCAAATTTACCTCTGTTCCTGCATTACTGTGGAATTTAATTTTCTGTTTGTCTTTTGACAAAAATCTTTGTCCATGATTTGGTAATTTTTCTCCTTTTGTATGGTAATCTTAATGTCATCAGCTTTCTGCAAGTTAAAACTCTGCTGTGAGGGCATTTTTCTCCTCTGTTTCATTTTATTTGAATCCCAGGTCAATTTTTTTGGTCTATTAATCTTGTTTTTATCTTTGTGGATAGGCTAATAGTGCTTGTTTTTATACAAGTTCTTGTGCCCTCTGCCTCTTTTTTTTTGCTTAACATGACTGAAGTACTTTGTTTTTGCAACAAAGTCTGGCAACTCACTTCAAGCTGCTTTCACTACTTATTGAGCCAGTGGTAGGAGACTGCCTGAATAGTTTTGTTACTTTCCTCTTTCAGATCCTTCCCTTTGCTGCTACAAAATGTCCAATGCAATAATATCTGTAAACCACTGCTGTGTTCTACTTCTCTGTATGATGTTATAGCGGTTTGGGTGTACAGACAGACACTGGATGATTCAGTGCTGTACCTTGTATTTCACAGAATTGTGTCTGACAGTTGTCATGTGTGAGACAGTTGCTTCTGACATTTCTGGCATTTTTGACTTTGCCTTATTAATAGGTGAAATATTTAAATCTTCCAAAATGCAGAACACCTCAATGAGTTCTGCTTCGGATTTTGATGCACAAGTTGCTTATTGGGGTCATTATGGCTCTTAGGGGGTGCTGGGAATTCCTGTTCATTTTGGTGGGTGTTCTGGGGATCTTTCTCCTATTGCTGTATTAAATATATTTCACCTTACTTTAGCTGTCTAGAATTGAGCCCTTTTGTGCCAATGGAATAACTCAGTTCTTTGTAGTGGGGAGAAGGGATTGGGATGAACCATTCTCTCTTTTGAGATAAGTTGTAATTTCCTGTGTCTTTCTCTCAAGGAAGCCTCAATGCAAATTTAAGCAAAACAGCTTGAGCTGGATGATGTAAATCTCACCTCACATCTACTGTAGGGTTGTTTGTGTCAATACAAGACTGGAATTTCTGGTCAGTATTTCTGTGGTAGTTCATATTAGCATTTCCTTGAAGTGTATGTTGCTCATATCATTTGTGTCTGTCTCCCTGGAGAGTTTAGTTTTGCATTAACAGAGGGGCTGAATGTTGTTATGTTCAGTGGAAGGTGTCACAAGCAATAATGGTTGATTCATAATCACCTACACATAACTATGTACAGCAATGGTAATTGCATATATTGTCTATATTGCATATAGACAATAATTCTGTCTATAAGTGTTAAACTCAGGAGTTGGACTCCCTGCCAATGGAGGAATTTTTAAGGTTTTTGATGTGGAGACTTTCTCCTATGAAATCAGAGTTCTTACAGGGTTCAAGGTTTTCAGTGTGTGTAGGTTGGAGTGTTCAGCTGGATAGCTGAATTTTTTTTTCCTTGACCCTGTGACTATAGATACAGCAAACATCAGGAAAGGGCTTGGTTTTTATTAAATTCCCAAAAGTGCTGCTTTCACCAGGAAGTTGGTTGTATTTAGGGGTCTTTCTGCCCAGTTGCAAAAAAACTCTGCAAGTTTCATGTAGCAAGAAATGACAGGGTTTCTTGTATTGATTTGGGGTGATCTTGACTTGGCTATGCTTCACTTTTTCCCTTATATTCTCTGAAGCCTTGTTATATGGCCTTTTAAGATGTTGTTTGTTTTGCAAACATGAATGCTACTCACTTAAAAAGAAAAATCCTTTCATCTTCTCTGGGGGTTAATCAAGGGAGAAACTTTATACCCTGTGAAAGCAGGGTGAAACTGTCTCTATTCTGAAATATTAAATAATCAGAGGGAAATAATACTCTGTGATGATACCTCAGGGAAGATTTAATTAAGGAAATGAAATTGAATTAAGAGTGACCTATTGTGGACTGCCAAAAAGCCAACAGATGAGGGAGACATTTGTCAGCATGCGTGCCCATTGGTAAGAGCTTTCACAGAGTACCAAACGTGTGAGATATGAAGCACAATAAAGTGTCTGAAAGCAGTGTTAAACTATCTGATTGATGGAGGTCAGCACTGCAGGGGGCACATCAAGTCTGCGAAGTGACTCCCTGGTTCTGGAAATCAGGGCTGGTTGAGGCATGTGGCCACATGTGTCTCTGCTACACCTCACTTAGACTGTGTACTAAAGAGTCACCCTACAGTTCAGAGAAACCATTTCCAACCTTCACTGGCTAAAAAGGAGCATGGCAGCAGCCATGCCAGCCTCCTGTGGAGTTGTAGCTGGAGCATAGTGTGTTAGTTCACAAGCCTTCAGCAGATTTGCGTTGCTTTAAATCAATGTGGTTAATTTTTCATGTGTGTTGTCCACAAGCAGTCTGGCACTGGCTGAACTCTGGAGATGGAAGGGCAGTGAAATCCTTGAGGGAAGATCAGACGAGGGATGGAGATATATGTGGGATGGCAAATTTTAAGGAAGCAGTAAAAGGTCTGTCTCTTGGGCTGGGTCTAGTAGGGGCATGAAAAGGAAGTGGCTCACTTCTTCCCGTGGTGTGACCAGGTTTTGTAGAGCTCAGAGCTGTGCATTGGGAAGACTGCATCCATGTTCTTCTCTTCTCTCTACAGATGAGGATTGAATTGGGAAACTGGAAATAGCAAATTAACTGAGGAGGAGGGAATATAGGGAATTTAACACTTGATCCTTTACTCCCCTAGGCAATGCTTTTGAAGTACATTTGACTCAAGGGGTCTTGAACAAACCAGGGACTGACATTTAACAAGTAAAGGCTGCAAGGATGGGTCTGATGTCTGTAATAACACATGTGATTTTGTAAGTCAGCAGTCATCCCTCTGCCAGGGCTGAGTGGTTTCTCCTTTGCCCTGTGCACTGTTTGAATCCCCAGAGGTCTCTCTCAGCCTGCTCTCTGGCAATTACAGAGGCATTCCCTTGCTCTCACCATTAGCGTAATGGCTTGTGAGAACATCACTTATCCCTTTGCTCTTGAGTGACTACTGCTTCCATAATCTCTTTTGCATTAAACTAATGGATCACTTGTGTATGTAATTTTTCTCCCCCTCCTCATATGGTGAGGAGAGTACCTGTCATTGCTTTTACCCCATTTGCCATTTATTGCAGATGAAAATACAAAAAGAATTTGACAAGAAATTGGAGCAACTGTCATATCTTGTTGTGTCTTACTAGAAGTATGCAAATAATAGAAAATGCCAGCTGAAAAAATAAGTACATTGCCATATTCAATTGTTCCATTGCTATATGTAATTCTTCAGTTGCAAGAAAGCAGATTCTTATCACAAGCAATCATTTTACCTGGCTTTTTTTATTTATCAGTTAGAAGTGATATTTCAAGGGGTAGCTTCTTGATAAAATGGAGTAGTGACCATTTCCAAGCCATTCCTTATGGAAGAGGAAGAAAAATTTTGCTTACAGATTTGCTTACAGATACAGTACCTCTTCCACTGTCTTTTACTCCAAAGTGACAGCAATTTTAAAGAGCTGCTTCATTTTCCTTGTATTTACCATATCACACCTATTCTGCTATCTTAATTGTTAGGAAGTTTTTCATGTCTAAACTGACTCTCGCTGCGGTGTAATCAGTCCCACCCACTGCGGCCACAAGAAAAAATATTCCTTCTTCTTCACAGAAGCATCTTTAATGGTGTCATTTGTACTGTTCTTCCCACTCTGTCTTCCATATTTTTCCATATTTTTGCTAGCTAGTCTCAGTTATATATATATCTTTACATGTTGTGTTTTGCTGAATTTTGCTCTTTCCTGTGGCTCTTTGGACCTGCTCCAATTGGCTCCTTTGTTTCTTCAAATGCAGCACCCAGGCGAGGATGTAGTACTGCAGCTGAAGGTCTGCAGATGCTCAGCAGAGTGGAAGGACAAGTCCATGTGTTCTGTGGGGCACAGTCACATTTGTGTGCTCCAGCCTGCTTGTTTGCCTTGTGCTCAATAGCTTGACTCTGACTCCTGTTCCGATTGTCATCCCCTCTTACCAGTGGAGTCTCTCTGAGTGATCTGCTGGGTGTGCTGGTTTTGGCTGGGGTGGAGTTATTTTTTTTTCATAATAGCTGGTGTAGGGCTGTATTTTGGATTTGTGGTGAAAAGAGAGTTGATAATACAGAGATGTTTCTGTTACTGCTGAGCAGGTCCTGCACAGCTTCAAGGCCTTTTCAGCTTCTTGTACCACCCCTGCCATGAGGATGCTGGATGTGCACAAGGGAGGAAAGGGAGACAGCCAGGACAGCTGACCCCAGCTGAGCACAGGAATATCCCATACTATATGGCATCATGTAAAGCTGGGGAAAGAAGGGGTGGACTTTGAGTGTCATGGCATTTGTCTTCCCAAGTAACTGTTCCACCTGGTGGGGCAGGCCCTGCTCTCCTGGAGATGGCTGAACACCAGCATGCCCATGGGAAACAGTGAATTAATTTCTTTGCTCTGCTTGTGAGTGCAGCTTCTGCTTTCTCTGTTAAACTTGCCTTTATTTCAACCCATGAGATTTCTAGCTTTTCCTCTTCTGATTCTCTCTCTGATCCCACTGAGGGGAGAGTGACCGAGTGACTGCCCAGGGCTTGCACAGTGGGGCTAAATCATAACACCTGGCTCCAGGTTCTCCTTACTGTACTTATGCAGTGTGCACAGCTGTGTTTCTTTCCTGGTTTTTCCAATTTTTCCACTTTGCCCCAATAATACTCAATTTGAATCCTATCCCTCAGACTTCTGGTCTTTCTTTGTTCTGTTTGGTCTAGCCCCATCCTCTTGGCATTCTCCCTTCAGATACTTACAGGCATTGAAAAGTTCCCCTTGCAGTTGTCTCTTGTCAAGGCTGAACAAGCTCAGCTTCCTTGACCTGTCCTTAAAAGTGAAGGAGCCTTTCCTCAAGTGCGTGAGATAGGCAGAAAGTGGGATTCAATATACAGCACAAACGTTGATTGATTCATGATATGGTTAAAATGAAATTACTGTAGATTTATGGTCTATTTTTTCCCATATTGTGTGTGTGTGTGAAAAAATCTTTAGGGATGAGAGGTTTAGGTAACTGTTTATAGTGAGAAAGTAGATGTGTGAGAAAGAAACAGGATTTAAGTTGTAGCATCTCAGTGAACCAGGTTGTCTTAATACAGATGTTTTCCTGGGCTTCAGCCTATCCCAGTCAAGATGGATGTTAGATCCCAGCTGGTTTCAGAGAGCAGATCTAGTGCAAGATATTAATCCATTTTCAAGGTGTATTTTTAAAAGATTTTTTGTAGTCTGAATTGATGAGCCTTAAAATTTATTCTCATCTAAATATACTTTATTTACTGAATGTCATTCCATCTAAAAGATGTTATTTACTAAAAGTTATTTTATCACTGTGTGGTGGAAGTTGTGGAAGGTTTATACCAGTCTTTCTCCTTGTTTTATATAGTGCAGCTTCGCTTTGTATTCCATTTGTTTCTTGCTGACACTCTGAAAATTGTGTTACATGCCTCACAACTTGATTTGTCAGATATGGGGCAGATTTTCTGCCTGCAGGCTAACACGAAGTATAGGAGTATTGATTAAATATCTAGTTTTGTGAAAAGCACATTGAAATACCTTTTGTATATAAGAAAACATGTGATGCTCTTAAGATTTTAGAGGAGGGTGTCCTGTGTGGACATATAGCAGTGTGAGTTCCAGGCATTTTTATATCTGTAATGTTTTTCTCAGACAAATCCTTTGGACTGATATATCTGCAAAGTTTTCCTTGCTGTAAAACTTTCATTGAGAGTTTGTGTTTTTTTGTTTTGGTTTTTTTTTTCCCTGGAGTCCATCAGCTCGGGGAAGAAGACATGTTTGTTTATGGTTTTAGTGCTTTTTTCTCCTTCTTTCACAGAAAATCACTGGTTGAATTTTAAATTTGTAGTCTCAGTTTGTACTCAAAATGCATTTATAGAATATCAAAATAATTTTTGTCATGTGTTACAAAATCTGGAAATCATCAGTGCTTGATGCAGAGCCATCAAGTGTGGAGAACTGTTATAATCTGGAGATGCAATATATCTTGCATAAAACATAATAGATATTTTATTTGATGAGATCTGGTATTAACTCATGAAGGCATTGCTCTTCATGATGGGTCTTTGAACATTAATTTATATGTTTCCTTATTCTGACATTTTATTATCAGTAATTCAAATAGTTTCATGAGTCAGGCAAACTTTATCTCTGATCTGGCAAAGATTTAGGCATAACTTTATTTTTAAAGCAGGATGACTGTGCACACTGATTAGAGAAACTCTGCTTGAAATTTGTTTGAATGGGCTAAAGCAGAGTTTGTGTCAATTGGGTTTTGAACAGGGAGCCTGAATGCTTAGGATTTGCCTACTGGGAAGATTTAAGATACCTCATAATCTTAATGTAATTTACCGGTGACTTTTATTTATAACTTCTTTTTGTTTAAAGAATACAGGAAAAATAAGAATTGGAGTTTTAAAGTGTAGGGAAATGAATACATTTGTATCTACCATTCACTTTAAAAAGATGTCTAGATTTTTTTAGTTGTTTTCTTTTGAATGAACTTCAGTTCCTTAATCTCTTCAAGGTCTTAATCTGACCATGTATATATATCATGAATCATTGCTGAATTTATCTTATTAAAACACATGCATTTTATGCACCTTTTGCAGTTACTAGTTTTTTCTTTCCTTCTGTGCTTCTTGAAATTACTTGACTTGGAAAAATTCTTGAGCAAAGTTTTTTTGATATCTAGATAGCTTAAAAATGAATCCAGGATTTTGCATATATGTTGTTCAACACTTTGAAGCCCTGAGCTGTGCAGGTTCTGAGAACATCATTAAAAGAAATGGCATCTCAGAAAGTGTAGTGGGAATTATTAGTTGATGTTGATGGTTTAAAAGTAACCTCGATTTTTGTCACTTCTCTTGTTAGGTTAGCTAATATTTCAAAACATTTGGTTTTTCAAGGAAGAATTTCTCCTCCTTGCCTTCTCTTCCTCTTTTCTTGAGTCTGCAGTGAAGATGTGAAGCTGGATTTGACATGATCTCCATGGCAGCACACATTAGTTTCCATGGCAACACATTTCACAAACAGCTCTACAACTTTACTACAGTGTCAAACAAAAGGAGAAGCCTGACTGTTGGAGCAGGCTGTGATCAAGGTTAAAATTAAAAAGAGGGGGAAGGGAGGAAACACTGGAAGAGGTTGGATGAGATAATGACTTCTTCCAATTTGTCCTTTTAAAGCTTTTGCTCCAGGGTAGGCACGTCATTTAAAACAACCCCCTAAATTCTCCAGTCTATAATTGCCCTGCTATCCAGCTGCATTCCTGCACATGAGTAGGTAAGGGATGGGCTGTCACAAGTCTTTTGTCCCAAGATACTTCTTTAGCCTGGTTTCAGGAGGAAATGAGGCTTACAGATTAACAATCCTCTGATCCAGCTGTCTCTTTGTCTCTCTTCTACTTGTACCTCATAGCTTTTGACCCCATTGATCAGCTTATTTGAATCTGACAGAGGGGTCAAAGTTGAGGAGGTAATTAAGTTCCTCTAGGTATTGTGAAAAGCTGCTCCATGGAAGGAGGCTCTGTGCACTGGGAGTGGCAGAATTACAGGCATCTAAGATAGATGGATGTAATAAACAATGCATAAAGATTGATTTGATCATATGAAGTCAGGAACATGTTTTAACACATGTTAAGTATCTCTTTTTTTCACGAGATGCTTTTCTAAACCTCTGAGACAGGATGCTATGAAAGGCTGATTCTCTTATGAACAGTTAACGCCACTTCTCTTTCAAGGTAACAGTACTGGGAAGGCATGAGGGAAAATATGGAAGGACTGCAAGGTGTGAAGCAGATTTCAGTTTTACTTTATTTCAGACTGAATATAATTAATTCTTCATGTTTGCACAATGCAGGCAATAGGCATGAAATGTGAAAATAGAAGCTTGAGTTGAGTGTCAGAGGATGGTCTGGGAGTGAGGGCAAGGAAAGATTGGTATACTCAGGGGTGTGCTCCATTGTTTGGGCTGTGCCCATCTCCCCTTTCTGAGGCATGCAGTTCCATGTGCAGGGGAGTGATTGCATTTATGTCATTGGAAAGGTGGTGGTGTTTTAGTAGAATCTATTTCTGAGCTGTGTTAGTGATGATTTTTCAAGAAAAGGAAAGAATACAAAAGCAGCTTAAAATCATCAATTTATATTGATCCTGGTTTAGAAATGCAAGGCTACCACATTATTCTTTTCACTTCAGGGGTTCAAACTTAGTATGGTGTGCTATCATGCATGTGAGCGTTTATGGGAAGATGGGTTTTTATTTTCTAGTTTTTAATTCAAAAATTAATTATAGAAGTGGCTGTACAGGGCCAAATGCCAGAAGGAATTCATAAGTATCAAAGACATCCTATGATTAAAAGAAATCCACACTGGTTTATATGTATTATCATATATTGCTGCAGGGGATGGTGTGGCAGGTGGAAGGCAATGTTAGTCTGTGGAGCTGCCAGGTTAGAGGCAGGTTCTGGAGACATGGTTTCAGGCTGGGGACATTGCCCTGCTTGGGGAATAGGATCCAGCTCTGTGAGTCCTATATGGCTGGATCTTTTAACACATTACTGTTCAAAGTTGACCCACCCACTGCAGACCTCTGCTTACCAAACAAAATAGTCAGGTGTTTTTCTTTCAGAAGGAAAAGAAACCCATTGTCTCACACAATTGTTTTTTCTCTCCTGACTCTTGGAAATTATCCTGGTGGAAATGGTCGGTTGAGCAGGGTTGAATGAAATTGTCAAAGATGTACATAGTAACATCTTATTGCCCACTTTTCTGTTTTAGCTGATTACTATTATTTTAAAAAGAGAATTTTTAAAGGATCTTGGTTTCCATATATCTCAGAAGCTAGTTCTTAGGGGCCTTTGTGTTTCGAAAGTTTTAGTCCTTTGAAGCTTCTGGTGAAACAAAAATACATGCAAAGACTACCCATATTAAAAGGCTTGCTTACAGCACTGTTAGCTGTATAACCAGCCTATACTATACTTCTGTTTTTGATTAAAAGTAATGCTTGTCATAATCTACTGACCTTCTAAAATACCGATATTGATTTTTTTTTAGTAGCTCATGTGCCATCTCAAAACATTTGGGAGTGTTGATTGGAAAGTTCAGACAATCTTATTTAATGCCCTTTTGTGATGTTTTTATTGTGCCCTGCTTAGACATTCCAGGATGCTTCGTCCTTTCCACACTGAACCCAGAGAATCCATTGTCTTTGGTTGATTTCTTCTTAGTTTTCAGCCTCCTTCCTGTCCTTACGCCATACGCAGTCAGTGGATCTCAAGCTTTAATTAGATGTGCAGTGGTGGTCAAGGCCATCCATCTGTGTAAAGAATCTTAGCTTTTAAGCCCCTATTCAGAGACTTCTGATGCAGACAAGGTTCAGCAAGGCTGGACAACCTAGGCTCACATCTGGTGGTTTTTGGTATGTTTGACCAGGAGGGGATGGATGTGGAAGCTTTGCCAGTATTATGATTTCAAGACGTACTCCCAATACCTTTCTATAAACTGTGGTATGTGTTTCTTTCCTCTGCATTTCTTTAGAGTGTTAAAATTGCAATGTGGGCTCACTGCTGAAAAAAACTACCAACATATCCATCTGAATGAAAACTGTGGGTCTTGTTCCATGGGTTATAAAAATAAACTTGTTTCATTGAGGTTTCATGTATCGAGAGATTTGCTAATGTAAAAATGCAATATAAAGGGAATGGATTTTGAATTCCTTAATCTGGTTTTCAGTGGTCAGGATGTTCAGCTGCATTTTTTGCCTTCTCCCTAATCACTTTCATATTAAAGATTAATTGCATATCATAGAGAATCCTTGATTAAGCCAATGAAAAGTGAGAGCATAGATCTGTTCATTAGAAGCAGCATGATGAATAATAATGAGCAACTGCCAGGCTTCCTTGTCTGGCTTGCAATAGACACATAGAGGACATGTATTTTTGTGATGCTGCATTTGCTGTTATTAAACAAAAATAATTTACAGTTTTACCAAGAAGCTTCCTTATTAACAAAACAGAGTAAATTACTCTGCTCTATACCCCTCTGGAGTGTAAGTTTAACAGGAAAAGCAGTTAATATTTTCTAAGCATGTTTTGCCTCTTACTCCAGGAGAATCCAACAAGGTGATTTATGAAGGTGTTTTTACTTTAGACTTTGTCATTTTGACTAGGACTTTCTCTTTAGCCGTGTGCCTCTCTTTGCAATGGGTTGTGTGGGTGTTTTTGTCCTGAGTTCCAGGATACTGCATGTACCACATCTGTAAAGCTGCAGAACTTGCTTCCCATTGCGTAAGAACATAAATGTGTGTGTATGACTTTACCCCCAAGTGAACAAATGTTATTTGAGAGTTGTCTCTGCTGGCTGCTGTAGATAAGTAATGTCAAAAGAATGGGAGGTAACAAGGGCAGGATAAGAACATATATGGCAACAGTGTGGACTATACATGCCAACAGTAAATTAGAGTCACTTTGTAATACCAAATGAAGCATTTTGAGAATGAGATTTGTGAGACAAAATGATCATCAAAGTCACACCTTTGATTGTTAGAGGTGCTAGTACTGCAGCTGTTAAGATTCCCATTCAGGAGCAACTTACGGCTTTTTTTACTTGGAGGGAATGATTTCTTTCCAGTAGTCCACTGAAGGAATATGTCCTGAACCTGTGAGCAAGTATCAAGAGGCTGTAGTCATACATAGGATTGTTCATCACCAGTAGCAATGATTCTGAAACTTCTTGGAAATAGATGACTGTCAAATCTGAATTTGTTATAGACCATTTTTGATTCTTCTCAAATTGTAAAGAGAAGTGAATTAAGTGATTCTCATTGAATGAATTAAGCCAGTCTCATCCTTCTGCTGCCAGTCACTGTAGAAATGCAGTTTGGGGACCACTAGCAAAGTGTCATCCTAATCTTGAGTGAGCTACAAAATAAAAGGCCTCTGGGTTGGCTTTTCTATTCCAATGGATTTGGTTTTTCCTGCCTAAGTCTTAGAGTTTCAACAAGTAGAACAGAAATGTCTGATGTGGAAAAGACAGCCGCATTACTTCTCCTTCAGAAGCATTTTTGGAGCATCTACTATTTATCTTCTTCTTTCCCTTGGACCAGCCCAGAACATACAGCTTGTTTTGTTTTGTTCAGGCTACCTACATTTAATGAAAATCTGAAATCAGATTTTAGTGTTTGACAGTGATTTCTAAACTAAACACTTTTAGTGTTTGACAGCGATTTCTTTTTTAGCCACAGGAATGCAAAATGAGAGCTTTTCTTTATGACTGAAACATAAGAGTTTTCACTTATGCACACTGCAAGTTGGCCAGAGCAAGAGGATAGTCCTTTCTGCAGGGCACCAGACATGACTGTCTCCATCGCCTTGTACAGGTTCTCTTTCTATTCACTCAAAAAAAGTGTAAGAGACCACTTAAAAATTAAAGAGAGATGAGAGATAATAAAAGACAGGGAGGAAGAATAAGGGAGATTAGCAAGGTTGTATAGATCATCTGCATGCAATTATCAATATAGGAATAAAGATATGGAAGTTTCATTTATTTTTCAGAAAATTATGTAGCTCTTAACATATATTCCTCAAGGAGATTTCTGGAGGGAAGGGGGAATACTGCCATTTCTGACCTGCTTTAATTTGCTTCATCCGGGTCCAAACATTTTGACCTGTTTCCTTGTGTATGTCATTTGGGCATATTGCTTATATGGTACCCTACAGGGAAAATAGAAACCTTTTGCATTTAAGGAAATCAACAAATCCAGAAACTTTAATTGGTTAGTTGCAAAAGAGCTTACTGATGTGTTATGCAGGCCTCTAATACAAGTTTTATTATATACCAGAGCCCTGGAGAGGTTCAGGGAAACTACTGAAGGGATCTGTCTTTTAGATATTGAAGGAGGAATGGTACAACCCAGCCACTTGTTTATCTATTACCTGTTATTTATACCAAGCAGAAATTATGGGATGTGATTTATACATCTTAAGGAAGGGTACCCATCTGGGATTTGATGCATACAAAAAAAAATCATGTCAAATTGGGCTTTTATTTGTTTGATGTTAAGAAAAATTATGCAATTGATTTAATACACTCAGACTACTTACTGTAAGACATTTCTCTTGCTGCTGTACAATGTTTTGATTGAGACACTGGGTTGATACAGAATCAATGTGACACATGAATTGCATACAAACATATAACTGAGGTCTCCAAATGTAATGGTAAATAGGAAAAACACTGCTGACATAAAGAAGGCTTCTACTTCTTTCTGCGTTGCATCTTCTTCTTGTGCCCTTGGGGCAGGAAGGTTTTAGGAAGAATTTAGATAAGGAGGAAGAGTTCACAGAGGGGACGGATGATGTGGAGATGCTAGACCCATTTAACATATTGATACACTTATCGAAGAGAACTGGAGTGATAACTTGATCATTGTCTCAGTATATACAGAGGAAACAGAAATTCAAAATCTGACACAAAGGTATAACACAGTAAGACAGATTGTAACAGGTATTTTCATTTTTCCTGTAAGCAAGTGTAATTTAAATTTAAATTATTTACATTTAAATGATTACTCAATTTAAATGATTCCTCAAATTTTGCGCAGCTTTTGGCACATCTAAAATTTTCATCCTTCTGTATGTTCTTCAAAAATATACACTCAGGGAGGAGTAAAGAAATTAATTTCAAAAAACTCCCTGCTTTCCCTTTTGTCTAAACAACTTCCCAATAGATCACCGGTTCTCCCTGTATGCTGAGTGCAGTGAGATGTAAAGTGGCTGGGAACATCAACCCTTTGGGGGAGAATAAGGTCAGGAGATGCTGTTGGGAGGCTTTGCAGCAACGAATGTGGCTTTGGGGCCAGTCTAGACCCAGTTCAATTTAATGTCAAACCAGTTCAAATTAAGACTTTGCTATTTAGTCCATAATGCTAAGGCATTCGGCTGGGGAATAGTGGAATGCTTACTATCTTAAACAGTACTTTCTAAATGCTTTATTCTGTTAAAAATGCTGATATTTTGAGGTTTTGCCCTAATTAGAGATGAAAACAAATGACAAAATGGAGATATTCTGAGGAATGGTAGTCCTGTGTGTTATTAATTTTTACAGAAAAGTTCACCTTAACAGCTAGAATCACTCTTATATAATTCTAGTTGAACTTCTACGTGTGTTTAAATTTTATACTTCAGTTATGCTACTTAAAATTCAAGCATATACTTAATCACAGTACTGAATTGGACTTGATTTCAGAAAACAAGCTGCTAACCTGTTTATGCACATGCAAGTCTGATGAGGAACAGCTGAGGGAGCTGGGGTTGTTTACCCTGGAGAAAAGGCAACTCAGGGGAGAGTTTACCATTCTCTGAGAATGGTAAACTACCTGCAAAGATAGAAGGGTGGAGGTAGTTTCAGTATCTTTTCTCAAGTAATGAGTGACAGGGTGAGAGTAAATGGCCTCAAGATGTGCCAAGAAGGGTTTTGCTGTGGTATCAGGAAAAAAATTTCACTGAAGCGTGGTCAAGCATTGGAGCTGGCTGCCAGAGAAATGGTGGAACTGCCATTCCTGGAGGTATTTAAAAGGTGGGTAGATGTGGCACCTAGGGACATGATTTAGTGATGAACTTGACAGAGCTAAATTAATGTTTTGACTCAATCATCTTAGAGGTCTTTTTAAACCTAAATGATTGTGTGATCCTACATGAGAGAAAGGTGAGAGGACAGGTGAGGAAGTGGCAGACTGAGAAGAGAGCACAGCATCAGTGAGACAGTAAAGTCCCAATGAGTGTGAGATGACAGCAAAGACAAAAGCGTACAGGAGAGTGGGTATGTCAGCAGGCTGAGAGTCCTTCTGTGCTGTGAGGTGGAGTGAGTGATGGCTGTCCCTGGAAGGGAATAAGGAATTGCTCTGCCTGTGCTGTCCAGAGGCTGTTGAGTGCAATGTCCTGAGCAGTGGCCAGGGATGGTGCCAGGGATGCAGCTGAAGATGTCCTTGTCTCTGCAGCCAGGGCTGCATGGTTGAACTCCCACTGGGTTGTTGTCCTAAACTGGCATCATATGTGGGCTGAGCTCCAAATGGGAGGTGTACTGCACGGGGAACAGTGGATTAAAAAGGCACCGGTTGTTGCCAGGGAATTTGTGATAGCTTACATAATACTTCTTCATGGACGCTTTAATATTTAATGTTTGCTATAGCATAAAGGGAGATTGCAGGCAGCTGTACATAAGCTGCGCATTAATTTTTAAGAAGGGGAAAAATTCTGGGAGGCAGGAACGTCACAGAAGCTTCCTAACTGGCACATACCCCAATAGAAACCAAAATGTGAAAATTAAGTTACTGTCCTAATTATCAGAGGCTCCTAGGAATACATTGTGCTGGGAGATATTCCTTTTTCATTTCATGCACTGCTTTAAAAATAAGCGTTGTGCAGAGCTTAACAGGGCTTTTAATTAAAAGGCTGTGCCCACACAGTAACTTTTCACTGTGACACTGGCTGATGAAGGGAGCCTCGAGGGGTGAAAACACTTCTTTGTGTCTACAAAAGATGGAGCTAATAATGTGTTGATAACCAGTGGCACTTAAATGGCTTTGCCACGGTGACATGAGGCCTGATTCTGAGTGGCAGCAGTGTATGTGGTAGGTTTCTCATAGAGATGAAGATTTCTGTGTGCTTCTGGTTAGGAGATACCTTTGCCCTTATGCTCCACTGCAGCTGTGCAGCAAAGATGCTCACCTCCCCTAGTCCGGAGTGCCAGGCTGCACTGAGCTCTGACAACGACTCTATCCCCTGCCCACACCAGTAGGTAAAAGTTGTAATCATTTAAGCCATTTAAGGCTTGTGAGATGTGAAAGAAGACAGGTAAGTTGTCTTCATGGACAAGTATGGCAATGTATTGTGCAAGTGGACAGTATCACAGCAAAGTAATAAATAATAGACAGAAGGATACATTAACAGTGTATGAATTCTGCTGTTGGTAGCTGTGATGTTTCTCTTGATTTGCACAATTTGCCATTAGAGGCAAGGATGTGCCATGTGTTAAGGCAGAGTACATAACTATAATAAAGGGGTAGCTTTTGTACTGGCACTGTCATGTAAAAGTCCAGTTGCAATATGCTCTGTTTTGCTGAGTTTTGGAGTATTCAGTACAAACTATGCTTTTCAGAGTAGGGTCTTCTGGATGACTGGCTTAAGAGCATTCTCGCTCATATCAATGAAATTTTATACATTTACTTCTCTGGGAGGCAATTTTGGTATAATGCAGAGTGCTTTTTGGAAAATGTGTTTCAATGGGACAACAAATACATATTTCTGTATGTATTTATATAATGTATAAAGGCATAATAGCTGTAGACTAGAGCTCCTGAAAACCAAGAATTTGGGGATCCTATTTACAGGCAGGGATGTCTGGCTATGTAATCAAAATGAATGCATTCTCAATTTATTTCTTGATTTGCCAAAAAATACTTCATGACATTAAAGCTGAAAAAACCTAGCAAGTTTAGTTTGCTTTCATGAATCCAACTTACTTTAGTTCATGATTAAAGCAATTGAAGACCCTCTGTATGATAAGAAGTTTGAGTAAGTTTAATAACAGATATGGTGCATAGTAGTGAAGCTCCTTGTGGAAGCATGAGAGCAGCTGTATTGGATTAGATGGAAAGGGCCCCCTTGTGCAGTTCCTGCCTCATGAGCCAGTAACGTGTGTTTTAGTTAATGAAATGTAAGAGCATCCCAGGCTTTCTAATGGTCCTTTGCCAGTACTCTCCCAACTTGCAGTACTTTCTGGCTCAACTTGATTGTGTATTGTCTAATCATTCTTAGAGATTTTTATGAATCTATTAAAATATAGTTGCATTTCTCCCTTTATCCTTCTTAACTCTTTTCCTCTTCTTTCCACCAAATTTCTAACAAAAGTTAAGTTTCCATCCTGAGGCATGTTTCTCTGAAACTGCAATTTCTGACTGCCAGAGACGTGATGCTGTGATAGTGCTGCTGCATGCTCCAATTTTAACAGCTATGATGTGCTGGTTATGAAAAAAAATACGGTCTCAATCAGTTTGGAATATTTATTTGGAAGAATGAAAACAGTAAGAGAAAACTTAATATAGTCACCTGAGTTATCCAAATCTCTATAAATGGTATGATCAAAACCACTCTAAGTAATCAAAGATAGAGCCATCTCCTTAATCTGGTTATAGTACACTCTAATTGAGTAGGTAATCAACCTGAAACATCTTGCCCTGAGCATGAGTCTCAGAGTATCACTGACTGTAAATGTCACACAGAGAGTCTTGTAACACTGTAGGCAGTACCTCTGTAGAATTGGTTCTTTCAGTTTGGCAGCATCTGACACAGAGCTCTTTGCACACAAATTTGTGCTTGTGCCTTATCGTTTTGAATGGGTTAATGCTTGGAGTGCCCAGACAACTTTTCCTTCTCTTCTCCTTCCTGAGAAAATCTTTTGAGCTGATATGAAGGTAGGAAAAATTTATCTTGGCAAGAGGCTGGCAAAGATTCGTGGAAGATGAGATAGCTGTGTAAATGTATGACTGTTACCTGGAGACAAAGAATAAAGCCACATTCAGTTTATAAGGTGTAACAAATATAGGTGTTTGACACTCATATGCCTCTCCAGGTTATCTCTAGAAAGTATCTGATTTTGTTGGAATCGAAATTTCATCCACTGACTTTTGGAGTTAGGAAAGAGTATTCCATCCATCCATATTTATTAAATAATAATCTGTGTGTCAAATTATTTCTTAAGCCTAGCACATAGAGAAGTTTTGTTCTTCAGAGCAGAACAAATACGGTAAAATACTGGTTGTGATAGCACCTGGACTAAGCACATGGTTTTTGTGCACCAGACATTAATATCATAATACTCAGTCCTGCTCTTGTCCCTGTCCCACAAATTTCTCTTCCTTTTAAATCTGAATTTCTGCCCTTTGCCCTCCCTGCTGAATGACTGACAACCTCTTGAATGGCAGATCAAAGGATTCACCTCCCCATAGCAGTGACTGCTATTGTTCACAGGGAAGCCTTGCCTAATGGGTGTGCAGGCTGCATTGGGATCCACACTGCGAGTCTGGTGTTTCTTAAGCCCAGCTGTCAAAATGTAATACGTGGGAATTTGGGCTGTCGTACTGTATTGTGACCTGGGATACACCCCCTTAAGGAGCTGAAGGGCTGGAAATGTCAGGTGTGTGAGTTTATATAGCAGCTTTGTTATCGTCTTGAGGGCTCTGGCTGGCTTTGCAGTTGTATTTTAAAGATCAGAGCAAAGCTTTCTCTAATAGCAGAATGACCTTTCCCCTTGCAGTGGGGAGTGAAGGATTTCTCATACTGGAAGTTAAAAGGACTTATGGATTTCCTGCACTCCAACAGTAAAAGGGAAGCTGTGAATCACTGTGGGGTATCACCAAGTTTTTCTTGATAAAGTTCCACCTGAGGTCCTTTGTTCACAAAGATCAGTGTTATTTGGACAGCATCAAAATTGAGTTAGTCCACTGCAGTGAGACAAAAGCAGACTGTAATATAAAGATTTTTTCTTCACTAAGTCCTAGAAATAACATCGACTGTGATAATAGACTGCCAGTGTTTAAAAGCACTGTATTTCAGATCTGTGTTCGCTGCATTGCCTAGGCTTTTGGTTTCCCCATAATTATTGCCCACACAATATTTGGCAGCCAAGCTTCTCATTTGCATGGTTATTCTGTGTATTTTAAAAGTTCTGTTTTGATATTATGAACAAATATTTTATTTTAAAATACCAAATAAAGACATTCAGTTGTGTTTAAAATAGATTTAAAGAAACAACAGACTAAGTCAGTCCTGGAGGTGACTCAAGATGTAAGTTGGAGATCTTTCCAGTTTTTTCACTGTGCTAGGAGAAGTGAAATTTGCAGATGCTGTCTTGCCTGATCTGGATGTGGTTTTCCAATATCATGGAAGTCAGACACCTGGAAAATTAGGGTTAAAAGAAATGAAACAAGAACTCAAACTGATCTAGTGTTTCCAGTGCGGTACTTGACACCTTAAGATGAAATCTGAGTCATTACAACAAGACAAGGGGCAGATTTATTTTCCCAAGATTCAGGTATTAATCATCAAATGATTTTAAGGTTGTACCATCAAAGCCTTAAACTTGTTTTCTTGGCTACTCACATGCATGCCATGTGACAAAAAGGCACTGTATTTGAGTTCTGTTACTGAATATTGAATGTTAGCAAATATCTCTGTCATTACTGAGAAAATTAAAATAAAAAGTCATGCAATAGATACAAATGGAACACACATCTTGAAAACAATCAGGAGAGCCAGTGATTGTGCAATTAAGTGAGAAAACATGAGTATCAGATGTAAAACCCTATTTTCACAACTCAGGTATGTAAATGCACTTGTTACACAAAATCTCAGTGTTGATTTTCAAGCTTCAAAAAACCTAATTTGGCTGTGTTTGGGGTCACTCTGTACATAATTCAGTGCCACTTAGGCCATACTGAGACATATGTGGAATACTGCAAACCTTGTCAGATTTGGGATCATGAACTTGAATTTACCAAGTCCACTTGGTCATTGCAGAGACTTGACAGAAACTGGTGTCTCCTGTTATGCTTAAGTTTTGCCTATTAAACTCTTTTCTGTGTGAGAAACAAAGTGTTAATACAGTCATGTTAGTGGAAGCAGGCATAATTCCTTGTGCAAACCAGAGATTTTTTATGTGAGTTATCCTCTCATGTTTTGCATTAACCCTAGCTGAGAATCAGCTCTTTGACTATCATCTGTTCAAGCTTCATGTATGTTTTCATTTGTGGTGCTCATATTCATGGCAGCTCTGAGGTGTTCTGATGACAGATGGATTTACAAGAATGGAGTGGATTCTTGCCTTGTTGCAAAGACAGAGCTGCTTCAGGGTTACACTCAAAATGGATATTTGCCTGTGATCTGCATGCATGACATCTGTTGACCTAGTATATGTTTAATGCAAAGCTCAGGGTAGATGCATTAACATGCCAAATGTTCATAACTGTCCAGATAATTGATTTTTTAAAAAAATATATGTCAAATGAGTTGAATATAAAATACCAAAACAACAAAACAAAAAAAACCCATCTGAGGTTATGCTAAATATAAAGTTTTTCCCTTTTCTGTAAAAAACACTTCACTCAGTTTAAACTAAAACATATAGCACTGTTTTCAGCAGCTGCTTGGAAAACAAAAGAAGGAAGTTCTTGTGTTCACAAAATCACCAGTGGTATTGGCCCCTTTTTTCTTGTGATTTTGTTGCTTTATGTTGTCACCTAGAAGGTGGAAACTTGCATTTGCTTCCCTTTATTTCCAGAGGGCTTCTTTAATTTTGTGCGTCACATTAGTCACTTTAACCACAAAGCTGAAAACTAATCTGGAGCTGGGGAGTCTTCATAAGCCCCTCTCTTTTTTAATTTTTCATAAATAACTGAAATGGGATGGGAACAGGAACAGAGAATTAAGGATTTTGTTTGGCAGGTGAGCTTCCTTAGAGGTGATGCTGAGAGCTAGACTCATGCTCTGTTTTTCTTTCTCTTGATATTTAGGTATTTTATCTATAGTGGAATAGCTTCACCCAGAGTTGCTGAGAGAATGTCACTTGTAGCTGTCCTGCAGTATGAAGTGTAGATATTGATGGTTGAATCTCCCCCTGCTTGAGCAGAGGAGGGAACTGAACTTAAGCCTGAAAACAAATGCCAGACCTGGAGAGCTATTGGACAAACTGAAGATACCCACCAGCAACAGTTCTGTGAGTTAGGGTCTGCTCTTAAATTCCCATAGAATGCTGCTGAAATGATGTGGGTCAGATTCACATAATGCTGGGAAATGTACATTTTAGATGCACTCTTCAGAGCAGCTGCTGCTAGAGTCGAGGTCAATCTTGTGTTCATTGCTCTTCTAAACAAATGTGTTATGTTAGTAATATATTAGTGCTTTTAGTGGCAAAAAGGGTATTAATTGCTTTTTAATAACAACACAGGTTGAGCCAGCAGTCCCAAGAGTTGCTAGGAGGACATACAAGTTACAGTGAAACTTTGTTTTGGAAATGAAAAAGGAATTAATGCAGAAGTCTTCTCAAAATGCAATATGAAGTTTTAAGACCAGTAGGGATGCTATCTGAGCATCCAGTTTAATCTTCTAAGTCATAGCTCCAGTGCATACTCTAGTCTGCCCTTTATCAGGCTTGGTTGTGTGTTTTGAACTGTGTTGGTTCATTTTCTAAACATGTTGGTTGCTGTTCAGGCTGGTTAAACTCTGAGCCACAAATGTCTTTGCTGGCTGTGCTTTAATAACCAAAGGGACTCGTACTCTTAATTTGATTGCTTGGCTGAGGGCTGGCGTCTTTCCTCTGAAATATGAGGGTAATGAAGTAACTGTTCGATATCCTCATTATGAGAATTAGGAGACTTTCATGCCTTTGGAGAGGGACAACCCTTTATGCTCTTGTGAAGGGAGAAAAATGTTACCTCCTTCACTGCAGCAAGAAAGCGACCAGATGAACAACATTTTTAAACTAGTGGATCCTTTCTAAGTTAGATCTGGTGCATTGTACAGTCCTGTTAGTAAGCAGGAGGTTATTGGTACAAGCAGCTGTCTCCATGTTGTTTGTTTTATTTTTTATTAAATAAGCTGGTCCATGCCCTACCAGCAGACAATGAGTCATTGGAGACATTTTGGCAAATCAATCTTGTGTGAAACAAGACAAAGTCTCCCTAAGCAGTTGCCACAACATCGCTGTTCTTAGTTATGTTGTTTTTCTACTTCTATTACCATTTGCTCAGTAAAAAACCCTTTCCCATTGTTGTATGTCCATGGTGGTGTGTCACCCCAGTGTGGTGCTCATGTATGATTAGGAGGCTCCATGAATGTGGTGGCTGAAAATGATGTTTGAATGTTCTAATGACCTCAGCTATTCAGGCTCAAAATGGAGTTAGATATTTGTATTTGCTCAGGCTTCTAGGCTCATTTGAAGCAGAGCATCAAAAAATCTGTCATGAAAATGACCCAACAGATTATCTCACCTATCTCAAAGCCAGGCCAAGAAGTTTCTCTGCTGTTACCTTCTTATTTGTACTGCTTTATCCAGCTTGAAAGAGCTGAGTTGTTGAATATTCTGTGTACCATTTACTTTCCATCTGAAGTACTAACTTTTCAATGTGAATTTTATGGGAGGTGGGTCCAAAGACCACGTATCAAGTCTTCTACTACTGTTGCTTTCAAGGGACTTTAGGTCAGGCTCCTTAAGACTCTTGAGTTGGAAACCTAAGTACATATAAGTGTAGTGCACCCCTACCAACTGCATGGCTCCTCTGATATAAAGCTCTGACCGTCACACGGGCACAAGGATTTAGGATTTCTGAGAAGCTTGACATTGATGCGAGGGAGCCTACCATTAAGGCTGGGTTTGTGCACTTCACAGCATCAGCACCCCAAGAGGCAGAGCGCCTCTTGGTTCCATACAGCTGCAGACTCAAATGCATTTGCAGCCCCTCAGCTGGATTCATAATAAAGATGTTAAATAAAACAGAATACTCCTCCTTTTGGCAAACCTCAGGACAGTAGTTCAAATAGCAGTGACTGCTTCAAAACCAAGCCGAATGGCTTGTTCTTTTCTAATCAACTTAATTGAGTTCTTGTTTGGTTGATTGGTGTTTGTTTGTTGTTTTTGGTTTGCCTTTTCCAGTTGAGTCCCTGTTTTCTCTTTAGAACATTTCTTTTGTGTGGGAACTTAGTAATTCCTTGCAAAGTGAGTTCATGCTTCTTGGAGCATCTTTCCTTTAAAATGCAGGATGCACAGCTTCAATTAATGAAGTTAATTTGTCCTTTTCAAAAATATCCTAGCAGGCAAAGTTTTGTGGAGGACACAGTTGATCATCAGAATATTTTTCTTACACTGCATCATTACATAGTGTAAGGTGATGGTCAAAATATCTGTTGTGTGAGGTGCAAGACCAGAAAGCAGACAGCTATTTTCCACTCACCTTACAGATTTTCTTTGTGCCATTGCTTGAAGATAGAGTTTTAGGATTATTGTGGGGCTTTTGCGCATCAATGACGGCAGAATGGGGAAATGAGCTGTGATAGCCTGCACAGCCAACCAAGGTCACGTGGAAATGAGTATCTACTGAAGCAGTTTAGACTAGTTGGCTAGCTGCTGTCATTCTTTACTTGGAGGACAGACTTACCTCTAGTAGTCACCAGTATTTCTCTGAAAAGAAATTGAGTGGGAAATTAATTTTGATCTCATATTGAGGGATCTTGCAGTCTTGTTTGTGAAGTTCTGGCTTCTGGGGTTTACTCCCAAGAAAATCTTTGTTGTTTCACTGTTCAGAGCTCCAATGTGTTTTGGCCTTGGCAGGGATATTTTCTAGTGGTACTGAATTCAACTTTTACAAGGGTTTACCCCAATGGGATGAGACTTGTCTCACGTCAGAATTGATCATTCGATTTTCAGTGACTGTGATCTTGCTTTACATGTATTTTAAATCTGATCTTAAGTTCTGCTTCTCAAAGTTTTCAGGTAGAGTTCCAATGTGTCTCTGCAGAATCCCGCCACTGATTAAGTAATGTCTTTTTTAAAAATTGCAATATTCTCTTAAACTTGTTTATTTTATTGCTAATAATCTTGATGTTTCTATTTCAAGTTGTATAGTCCTTAGGATACTAACTGCTCCTTTGACTGTGCATGTATCAATACCCCACCCTTTCTCTTCCTTGAGTGGAAGGAAGAAATGGGGAATGAAGTCCAAATGGGAGAAGCTTTATGTCATTGCTTCCTTTGAACATCCAAAAGCTGCCACATGACCTCTGATGTTAGCAGGACCCTTTATACTTTTACATATTCTGCCTTCATGCTGGAAAGAATCTCCCCAGCTGAAACAAAAGCACTACAAACTGATCTCCCATCCTCTTTCATGTTTCTCCTTGCCATGTGGCATACCCAAAAATAATCAGTAATTAATCTGTGGTTGCCATGGTGTATCTCACTGTCAGACAGTGCTTCACTGTCCCTTTGTGTTTCTCATAGGTTTGTTGAAACTGGAACTGGTCTTCTGTTCTGTGTTTGCACAGTGTGTTGGGACACATATCCTGATTTTATGGTAGAATGTGCAAGGTTGTCCAGCTGGTGCTCTGAGATGCATGCAGCAGGAGCAGCAGGAGGCTGGGCTGGCTCAGGCTGCTGATTATACCCAGCCTCATCCATGAAGACACTTTTGCACATCTACTGCTTGCTCTCATCTACAGCTTACTCCAGAGCTGAGTTGGTCTCGGAGCTGCCTCTTGGCTTTTTTGGATTTTAGAATTTAGGTTATCAGTCACGCAAAGCCCATGGTGGGTGGCTCATAAGATCAGCCTGAGCTGTAGCCATCCCAGCAATAACTGG